>WURS02057547.1:0-10772 GCA_011762765.2 Rhinocypha anisoptera | reverse complement strand
GAACAAGACATTTAGTATGAACCTTAGTTAGGGAAAAACATATTGCAACCTTGCAGAAACACATTCTAACCATTACATTTGTATTATAACAATCGTATCGTAACAATTAAAATACAGGCAATCATACCCAGGTACTGAGAAAGCATCTCATAGAAACGCTTTCTATCCCCCCCAAAGGTCGACTATTGCTCTGTAGTATCCTGCGATATCTCTGGGGAGCATTACCTCAAACTTCGGCGGTTGATAAATACAAGCACCTGATAATTGTCTTCGGTCTCAGGCGTGACGGACACATTACTCCTATTAGGCTTGCGCTGAACTGGCTGACAACAACCGGACGAGGGAAATACTTTGCCACCAATCTACTTCATGAGTCATTTAAAACTGACCTACCCATTCGTATTACTTCTTTCTTCGCAATATCCACAAGTTCCAGATCTGGGAAGATTACTTTAGCGAAGAAGTCAAAGTATGTATTACGAGTCCCGAAATGCTACGGTAGACGCATCACCATCTTGGAGCGGACTGATGATCCAAGGAACACGCCATCTCCTGGAAACTCTCGCCCGGAAAACCCAAAGAAGAATCCTCAAGAACGCCTTATGCGACAATAAATCGCTCCCAGGATTAACGGACACAGCACCAAAACAAGAATACCTGCAAGACGCGGCGAAAAGATTCTTGGAGAACGCACCGTCTTCAACATTTGAAGAAATTCAGTGAATAACAGATTTCATCGTTGCGCCATTGGGATAAATTTCCACGACCCAGAGCGGCGACAGGAGAAGAAGAAGACATTCCACCAACTAAGAATTAAAAAAACAACATCAACCATCACCATGAAGGACCAGCTCGCAATCAAAACAAAGGAAAAGTAGCAGGGGCTACTGAGGAAAATCAATTCACCGCAATACATCACCGAATCTGAAGTGCCCAGGAGTGGAGGAACAGATTTCTCGCATAGAAGGAAGTTGCGTCAACACACTGGCTACGGCAGATCAGATCACGTACATATAAAATCAGATAGAGATACGTAATACTGTCGAACAGAAAGATATAAAATGTCATTTTTTCCACGCGCAATTTGAGACCGAAATAGTTATGACCACAAGCTCGGAAATTATAGTTAGTGTAACTTGTATATATGTATATTATTTTGCACGTTTAAAAAAATTAAATTTAGATGATTTTGTTCCCGCACGACATATATTTTCTTTTGTCGTGGAAATATTTGCATTTAAGTAGTTTCCCTGCATGTGTGTTATATATAATATATGCTCGTGGGAATGCATGCCTGGTGATGGATCTCTCACCCCGTGCCACACGCCCTTTGCCGCGGCTTCTGCAGGGTATTTCATAAGACTTAGACCTGTCAGAGGCGAACCTCGACCATTATAGTAGTGCCTCTCTTTTCTAGTGAAACAACTCCTACCATGCCAGCTCAAACCTTCTCTGAAAATCTCACTCCCACCCCACATCCTTAGCCACAATCCTTTAAAACACGATTACGTAAACTTATTTTCAATATTAATAGATAAGGTAGCTTTTAATTGCTGCGTGATATATATGCTTTATGCATCTCTGTTTGCCTTGTATCGTCTGGCCTATTGCTGACCTATTATTGTGATGTTATGTTCTGGCCATTTGTTCCATTGTTGTCGATGTGGAGTAGAATTTTGGATGGTTGATTGTTGGAAAGTTTGGTTTATATTTAAGGGGAAGAGCGGGGATTGTTGTGTGCTCAGAAAGTTGTGTAGCCACACCGCTACTGTTTACGTTTGTCTCCCTCTTTCTCAAATAAGAAAATGTATTGGGTTTTTGATAGCGATATAAATTATTATATATGATTCTACAAAATAAATAGAACTTTTGCCTTCATTTTCGTAATCTTAATTAATTATATTCCTTACAACTATCTTGTAAACTACAACCAACTAAAAATAATGGCATAACCGTAGTGCATCTTAGCTTTCCATTTTTTTTGTTGCTTGAAAATACCACATCGTTGCTTGGCGCTAGTGTCTGTCGAAAGGGAGTGAAGTGAGGATAGCGGCGGTTAGGGTCCGAAGTGAGGATAGTGGCAGTTAGGGTTCGAAGTGGACAGGGCGTAGCGGGCATAGGGTCCACACTACGGATTGGAACACGGCCTTAGTGGAAACCTTGACAGCAAACTTGCGGGTGAGGATGAAATGGGTGAGATCAATGAGGAATTTGGTGCTAGGGATGTGTGGAGTTGGGCGTCGGTTCAGGAAGTGTTGGAGTGAGGAAATTCGGTTCTGGAGGAGGTTCGGAGTGGGGTATTGAGGTGTAAAGAGACGTAACCATTTGAACCACTTGGGAGAACCACTTGAATGGGTGACATCATTCCTAAGTAACAGACACCAAGTTGTAAGATACTCTAAAACTGATCCTCTTAGTCAATTAAAGATCACATCAGAATCCAACATAGTTCCCAAAAAATATGGTGACATTCAGGGTTCAATTCTTAGACCCTTACTTTTTATCATCTTTATCAATGACCTGCCAGATCATTTATCCAGCTGCAAACCATTGATGTATGCAGATGACACATCTTGTCTGATCAACTCCCCCTCGGGAGTAGACCTAAGTGCTGCTGTTAGGGACTCAGTGAGAAATATGGCAAGGTGGTGCTCCTCAAACAACTTATCAATTAACAAAAAGAAAATACATATCTATATTTTCATGTAAAGAAGTCCCCACAAATGCAAAGTCTCCTAATCAGATTGGAAGACTCATATATTGTTAGGGCACCTGCCACAAAGTTCCTTGGTCTGTGGCTTAGTGAAGATCTAAGTTGGGATTACCACATTGATGCAAATCTTAAAAAAATGTCATCAGGAGTCTACATGCTACATACCCTCCATAACACAGTAAGCCATGAGGTTCTAAAATTGATATATTTTGCAAAAGTACAAAGCCTCATATGGAGTTATTTTTTGGGGTCTATCAACCATTGCTAAAAGAGTATTCTCAATCCAGAAGCGGGCAATTAAGGAAATTTGTGGTGTACCATATAGGACTGAGGGGCGACCACTATTTAAACGTCTGGGTATTCTACCTTTTCCCTGCATATATATCATGCAGTGTGCAAAAGTTGTTAATACAAACCCCATGTACTTTGAATCGAATGAAGATAGATATACAGTAGAAGTTCACTATAACGATGGCTGATAAATGACGAAAAATCCCTCATTATAACGCACATTCATTATAGCTGACGGTCATTAAAATTTACAGCTTTCGGCATTTATAACGGCACCAAAAGTGGACAAAAGTGAGCTTTGAAGTAGTTGTATCATTCCATCCGCAAATACATTGAAAATAGATCGTTTCATTAAAAAAATTTAAAATATTGTCATCAAAACTCACGCACTCGTAACTAATGTACATCATGCATCGTTAGTATCTTTGGCAACGTTTCATGAACAATCATAGATAAGGTATGACCTATGGTTAACAATTATGATTCTATAAATAAGAGGAGGGTCGAGAGATTGGCCGTCCTGCTAAGGTCAACACAGACAAATGGGACCACCCGATGGGATTTCCTTCACTTCGGGTTAGAGCTGGTGAAAACTAGATTCCCCCTTGTTTGTGAGCTTACCCCCCTCTCTGATTTTCAACTAATCCCTACTCTTGCTTGTCGATGAAATTGGGACCTGAAAAGGGGACCTCCCCATCTGACCTTCAAATAATACCTTCTCCTGCATTGTCTACAAGTCTAGCTCATCGTTCCACATGTTCTTTTAATCCGATTGATCGGCTATAAGGATGAAATAGCTCCAGGAAATGACAGACTGGAGCACAGATTCCAAGATAAGTTATTCAGCCAATCCCCAGGGAAGTCTGTGGCATAAAAACACAAAGTTTCCTCTCATAAAATCACCACAAAGTCTCTCGTAAAGCCTTCCTTACAATGTAAGTTCGCGAGGCATGTCAATGTAATGAGTGGTTGAATCCTGCGAGTTATGCAACCCGAGTGGCAAACACTGCAAAATCTACTCGCTATAGCGATAGTTCAGATATGACTACTCGTAATAACCGGTGGAACTACCAATGTTTTTACACTTGGACCAACCAATGCAAAACGATCACTCGCTATAGCAATACTCTCGTTATAAGCCATACTCGCTATAGCTGACTTATACTGTAACTATAATACACGCTGGAAAGGGGATATACATATAATAGACTATAGGCTAACTACTTGCCAGAAAGGTGTACACCGCACAGCTTCTGTAATTTATAATGAACTTCCAAATTTTATAAAATCATCCTCCACACCCACCATCTTTAAGAAAAGATTGAAGGAGTTTCTACTAGAAAACAATTTTAATGACTTAAAGGAATACCTTAATGGAGACTAAATTTATTTGGTTTTTTTATTTCTTACTGTATTACTTGCTTTGTGTTATGTCTCATGTTTGTCTATGTTTTTTTTTATTTGACCTATGTTCTGATGTGCTTGACTTGCTCCATGTCAAAGATTGACCTTAAGAGTTAATAAACTAAATAATAAATAAATAAAATAAAGGAATAACCAATATGGAATGTATGCCAATGACAGGTCAGCATTTCATTCAAGAAAATCCAAAAATGGAAACTTTTAAAGTTGGAAGAGGAAGGTGTGTGGTGTACATGAAAAATGGAACATGGAAAGAAACAAGATAGAGGTATAAAAACTGCCCTCGGACACCAACTCTCTGTTTAGACCCCTTTTGGAGATATACAACATTCAGGTCAACTACTAAATACTGGATATGGAGAACAGTAAAATATAAATGGCTTGGCAAAATGTAAGTATTCATCTACAATATTAAAGTAGAAACAATTGTATATAGAATATATATTTTGGAACTTTTATGAAGAACAATTACAATACTAAAGATATTTGTTAATGTCCAAACAAATTCTTTCAGGATTGCGAAAAAAATCACCCTGGGCAATTTAAATGCCTCCAATTATGGACTCACCCTAGAGCTATGAATTTGAGTGAATGCATATTCTGCATCGCACACACACACTTGAGGGGTTAATATTCATATTGAAAACAGTTAAATTGGACCTTTCCACAGATATTTATTGATTTGATCTATTTCATCATGTAGCAGAATCATCAGGTACAAATTGAAAGTGAGATTTGCTATATTTATGCAAAAAATTTTGGGGTGTGGGGATAAACCAAGCTTGAAAGTAATTGGTGAGCATACTGGTACTGTTGACAAGGTGGTGGCTGGGTGGAGGTGGATGGGGGAGGAAGGCCTTTAGATAATGTTGCTCTGGGTAACATTGGCAAAGTGGTAGGTGACTAGAGTAGTAGTACTGTTTATAGCAATGTACATAATAGCAGCAATGTAGTAGCTTTGACAGCAATGGTCATTTTGCACTTCTTCAAATCAAGGAAAAACCCTATTGGACAAACACAAAACCCATGTCCTGGGCAGGACTTGAACTCGCGACCTTTGAACCCCCCCTCGTTAGAATTACAATTGGTCCTAAAAAGAATAATAAGCCTCAGATGAAGAATGTTTCCGGGGGGTCCACTGACTCCCTAAGACCAGTTGCACAGGTGAACCAAGACATGTCATCAACTTGCAGCGGAGATGATGGTGAAGGGATCCGCTGTGATTTTCCTGAGTGCTGGAAAGTGTTAAAGAATGCACGAGGAATAGGCGTTCATAGGAACCAGGTCCACCCAGATTACCACGACATGCTTAACCTGACGAAGAAAACGGTAAATAGAGTACGGTGGACAGCTGAGGAGAAAGCCATGCTCGTGAGGGCAGAAGCCCGAATCCTGCTAGAAGCCGAAGGAACTGAGTTCAAAGTGGTCTCAAATATCAGCCAAAGAATGGTGTAAGTATCCGGTGGGAGAGCAATTAAGGCAGTGAAGAAAATTCGGAGCTGTGCTAGTCACGTAGAGAAAGAAATAAATGTCCGATACGAAATAAAATACTTATGGGGGAATAACGTCCATCCTCTGTGTAATGCTGACCCTCCTGCCGCAGCAGCATCTGGTCCGGAGCCTGGTGTATTCTTTCCAACCTCGAGTTGGATACTCTTGAATCATATAAAGAACCTTAAAAGTAAATCTGAGGGGAAGTTTCGGGGGGATGTGTTGCAGGACATCTGCAAAAAGGTCAAGGCTACCTCTAAGGAGGGTCTCCTCTCTGACCTTACTATCTATCTAGGACAGATCTTTCGGAAGCCTCACTCCATCACAAAGGGCTTCACCTCCCGTACTTAATTTAAATAAGAGACAGATTAGGTGGAGGGAATATGCCAAGGTTCAGAATCTCTGGAAGGACAGGACAGATCTCTGGAAGGAAATTTTTTTTTTTAATTTTCCAACATAGTCTCCTTGTAACTCTACACACTTCTCCCAGCGATGCTCCCATCTCTGTCACCCGTCCAAAAAATGCTCGACATTTTTCTCTGCAAAATTATTGTTCACAAACGTGATTGCCTCTTCATTCACGAAAATCTCTGTCCTCCGAGTGCAATTTTTAGATGAGGGAACAAAAAGAAGTCGCTTGGGGCTAGATCTGGTGAGTAAGGCGGTCAAGCAGTTCAAACCCTAATTCGTGGATCAATGCACTTTGGCTAACCTAGTATAGCCTTCAAGGAACCAGAGAATTGGCAACAATGGATTTCCTCCTCTCGTCTGTTCTCCCTGAGCGAGTCATCCCTGGGAGAAATATCTTCGACTCGGACATTGAATCCCTTGATGCTTTGTTCCGGTTTCGAGCTTCCTGGAAGCACCGTGGGATTCCACCCACCCCTCCGAGGCCCTTCCTTGCTTGGTCAAAGGTTTGCTGGGAGGATGTTAATCGTTGCCTCGGCCTCATCCTCTGGGGCGTGCTTCCACACAAATTTGTGTGGAATTACCAAGTGTTTCTCTTACTCCAATACCCTTACTTCCCATTTTTTTCACTGTTGCTGAAAGGATTATTCTATATCATCTTTATTATTTTACATCTCCTTTTCTTTCCATTAATCAGCATGGCTTTTTTTTACTGGGTTGTTCTTGTTTGACAAACCTTGCAGTCTTTCAGCTCCATTCGGTAACTTCAATATCAAAAAATGCTCAACTTGATTCAATTTTTCCTGACTTCTCTTAAAGTTTCTGACTCCCTCAATCACAGTCTCCTACTCCATAAACTCAATCAACATTTTGCCATCAATGGTTCATTTCTTGATCCATTGACGAGCTTCCTTTCTCAAAGATCCCAGCGAGTAATACTGTCAGGCATCTCATCCTTTTGATCACCCTTCATGTCTGGAGTCCCTCAGGGTAGTGCATTAGGACCATATCTTTTCAATCTATTTAATGATGATCTTGCCTCCCTCATACCCCCATCCCAAGCTTATACCTTACGCAGATGATTGTAAAGTTTTTAAGCCAACTCACAATGTTGCTGTCACAATATTCAGGATCCTTAAACAAAATTTCTGAATGGTGCAATGCATGGAAATTGAATTTAAATCCGAATAAATGTAATTCTATGTCTATTTTGTTAAAAAAAATCCCGTTAGCTTTAACTATACCATTAAGTGCAGCCCTCTCATTAATGTTCAACCAATACAGGATCTTGGAATCTCAACTGATTCCAAACTGAATTTCAATGGCCATATACAAAAACCATTAAAAATAAAGCTATGCCCCACTTAGGCCTGCTATACAGCTTCACAGAAATAATTGACCCACGAACTTTACATCTGTATTTTTCCACCATTGTACTCCTACTCATAACATATTGCTCCCCCATATGGGTGATATCTGCTCCCACCAATCTGGCTTCACTCAGCAATATTACAAATTTTTTCACCAAAATAGTTAAATTCTGAGTCCCATATCTTTGAACTGCTCCCAAAGATGTCATTTTATCCTAACTTTCCATCACTGATCTCCCTAACCAAACATCAAATACAATTTAAAACCTTGCCTTTTACCATCTCTCCTTTTAATTTGTTGCTTTTCTTCATGGTATTTTTTTCTGCTTATTTTTGACTGTATGCATCTCTATTTCTGTTGTTATTTGGTCCACTTTAAATTGGCTGTACAGCTGTACATGGTACTCTTTCATTAAATAAATAAATCAAATAAATTTTATTTTTTAACTTTTTGTACAAACTTCACGTCCAATTTCTACCGGTTGATACCATAAAGAGAGTGCCATAGATTTTATTAATAAATATCGGTGGAAAACTACAATTTTAGTTGTCTTTATTATAAATAAGTGTATTTGTTTAGCTATTCATCTCCAAAGTTAATCTATGGGTTGTGGTTTTTTTTAATAGTAAAGGAGCTATAATAAAATTAGTCCTGCCTATGCCTGCTTTTTCTTTTATTTAATAAATATCAAATACTATGATTGTGTTGCTTTTCCTTCTCTTAAGACCAATAAAACGAAAAATATACACATAAAATCTATTAATGTGTAACACTTCTTTGCTCATAGTTTAACCTGTCTAAAAACGAAAATATTCTGATGCTGTAAAAATAGCATTGTCCCTTGTTTTCAGCTTATACAGATTTTACTGTAACTGAGAAAAAAATAATGCATAATGACAGTTGGGGACTATGAAAGTATAAAGAGGCTGGCAGGTGAAAAGAGAGATTGGAGAGCTGAAGCAAATCTATCACTGTGATTTAAAACTAATGATAATCTTTAAAAAGTAATATCATCTTTGGATCAGTAAGTATTTAAAATTTCATTGATTTGACTACAGTATGTGACCTTTCTCTGTTCCCCAAATTTTTCAAACCCCTCTTTTGGAAGGCCTGTGCCATCATCAGAAGCCAAGGTAGATGAGCTAAACATGTTTCAAATAGTAACAGCTGCCATTGATGTAACACTAGAGTCAAATCAATGAAACTTGTACCACAAACATATACATTATACAGTAGAATCTCGATTTTACATATTCCGATTTTACGAATAATTTGATTTTACGCAAGTGATGAAGCTGTCCCGACCGTCCCTCTATGTATTCTTATGGAGATATTATTTGATACTACATACATTCGATATAACGATTTTACGAAGAGCCTTTTTGGTTCCCGGCAGAAGTAATCTTTCGATTTTACGAAACAAAACCGCAGAACTTAATGACACTGCAAAAAATATCGGGAATATTCAAGTCGATTTTAATGGCAGTCATCGATTAAAATACAATAGAAGTCCGCTATAGCGAGTATGGCTTATAACGAGAGTATCGCTATAGCGAGTGAGCATTTTGCGTTGGTCGGTCCATGTGTTAAAACATAGGAAGTTCCGCCGCTTATTTCGAGTGGTGATACTGCGATATAGCGAGATTTTGCAGTGGTTGATAATCGGGTTGCATAACTCGCAGGATTAGAACATTCGTTACATTGTTATGCTTCACGAATCTACATTGTAAGGAAGGCTTTACGAGAGACTTTGTGGTGATTTTACGTGAAGATACTGTGATTTTATACCACAGACTTTCCTGAGGAATGACTGAAAAACTTATCTTGGGATCTATGCTCCACTCTGGCATTTCCTGGTGCTATTTCGTCCTTATAGCTGATCGATCGGAATAAAAGAACTTTTGGAGCTGTGAGCTAGACTTGTAGACAATGCAGGAAAAGGTATTAGTTGAAGGTCAGACCGGGAGCGAGAGACTGGGAAGCAACAGGAGGTCCCTTTTCGGGTCCCTCAGAGAGGGGGGCAGCAAACAAACAAGGGGGAATCTATGATCTAACTGATGATGATGAAAAATACTTTCTCAGTGACAGAAACATGA
This sequence comes from Rhinocypha anisoptera, assembly GCA_011762765.2. Taxonomy (NCBI): domain Eukaryota; kingdom Metazoa; phylum Arthropoda; class Insecta; order Odonata; family Chlorocyphidae; genus Rhinocypha; species Rhinocypha anisoptera. The sequence continues at coordinate 980 of WURS02057547.1, read as the reverse complement.
TGATGAGACAAAAAATGCGACAGTAAAATTACGATTAGCCCTGACCCAGGGGGTAAACCCAGGGGGGTTCGCCAAATCATGACAAAGCACTAATAATACTTCACCGATTCAGACAGAGCTGAGTGATTGCCCTGCCGTGGGTTGTGAAATTTAGCTGCTGCTGCCAGAGAGGGGAAGAGGGACTCATTTCATCCTCTGAACCTCAGTATATGTACAATGGTCTGAGAAATACTAGGCTGTCTATAGGTGGAGGAGGACAAAGAGGAAAAATTTTCTTGTATCTTAATATTTGTATTTAATTTTCTGATAATTGGACAATAAAGGAAAAGAATAAAATGGATACTGCACCTCGTTGTAAACGGAGAAGGGTCATTTCTATTGCAGAAAAACTGTAGATGATTGAAGAATATGAAAAGAAACAAAACAACTTATCAGAAGTGTCAGACCTCTTCAATATACCAGTGACAACTCTATCCACCATTCTAAAATGTAGGAAGGAACTTGAAACGGCAGTGAATTCAGGGAAACCTTTACAGAGGAAAACCTTAAAGGGAGCCAATTTTGAGGAATCTGAGGAAAATATCTGTGAGTTCTTCTTCACATGTTGTGAAGCATATTCCTTTGAATGGACCAATCCTGCATCAGAAAACAAAAGAAATCGTTTTGAAGAAGAACAAAGACAATTTTTAGACTTGGCTTAGCCAGTGATTTTGCATTATATTTAAATCATTTGTGCGCACCACTGATGTCAAGTATAGAAGAATATTTAGCAATTGATGATGATGCCCTGATAAAATCTCATGGTCAAAACAAATTAAGGAGATCCTTTGGAGCGAGTACCAGGTTGTAGTCATGAAATACACAGTGACAATGAAGAAGTTGAAAGTGGTGGGGTTATCCCTAACTCAGAAAGAAAAGATCTCCTCCAAGCCTTGAATACTTTGCATCATTTCAATTTATTTTATGAAGTTGGTGACAAT
>WURS02057537.1:0-10772 GCA_011762765.2 Rhinocypha anisoptera | reverse complement strand
CAGTGGAGCAATGTATAAGTATCTAAGACGGCACAAAAAGTACATAAAAAACACAGAAACACAGAAAAAGAGACACAATTTCATCATTATCGGAAGATTTCTGACCGTATCGGTCCTTCTTCAACCGTCTGAGAATATCTTCTGTCTCTGTATATATATGTATATATGTGTATATATATATACACACATATATATGAGTCAATCTGAGTTAATCCATTAACATATGGCCTATGTGTGAGGCGTTTGATAAGGTGTGTTTGGTAGATTTTCTTTTATGTTATATTTATGACTTAAGTGATATTATTTTTAAAGCAGATATGTTATTTTCATGTCCTATCGATTTCTGAATAAGACATTATCGTTGTATTGTAATTGCATAACTGTTATTTCACTTGTTCAATGATTTAATTTTAATAATACTGTGCCTTCACATTGCACATATGGTATTTTTTATCTTATTAATGTTGTTTTATATCTTTTCTTCCATTAAGGTTCTTGGGATGTCACTGGTAAATACCTATATTCAAATGTCCCCTGGGGAATATTCTCAAAGTATTCAGAGTATATACCTGGGCTGTGTGGGTATCAGTAGTGAAAAGATAATCATAGGAGTAAATATACAGATCATGGATATTATGAAAAAAAAATGTGAAAAGAATTAATTAATTAAAGAAGACAAAATAATGAAAAATAAACAATAATATTGGGTGGACATAGGCAACCAATGCTGGCAGGAATTATTTGGGAAGTTGTTGGCAACCAATATTGGGCCAACATTGGCAGCCTACATTGGGCCAATATTACAAAGCATTATCATTTTGACATTGGCCCAATATTGGAAGCCAATATTGAGCCAATGGATTTCCATCGGTTGCCAACATTGACTCAATACTGGTCCAATATAGTTTTGCTGCCTGGGTTATCATAGGAATAGTTTAAGGGAAAGTCCTTCAGATGGTGGGAGATGTGAATGAAGGGCTGGGTATAACCAAACAAATTATACTGACATCTGTTAGAGAGACTACAAAACTGGTGGAAGGAGGTGGAATGGAAGGAATCATGTGTAAAGAGGGAGGAAGTGGGGAAGGGGGTGGGAGGGAAGAATAAAGCTGGGGAGTTTGTACGAATGGGACACCAATATGCCGACTCAAGGATTTGAAGGTCAAGAGGGGATACATGCAAAGGAAGGGAAGCCAAAACAAAGAAGAATAAAAAGTAAACAAAAACTTAAATGCACACTTTTCATGCCTTAAATAAATTTTAGCAAGAATGTAAATGTCATTAAACAAATTTCAAAATGAATTACATTTGGCACACCCCTCCTTAGGCTTGCTTCATTTCCAACTTAATCACCACTTTTCTCCATGCCCCAAGAGATCATTTCAAACACCTCTTAATCATCAGAACATGTCTTCCTGAACCACAACCACTTAATATCAGTTACCAGTCCCGGTTCTAATAAGTAAATTGATAAAAAAGGAAAAACCACAGTTAGCATTAAAATCTTTATTTATCTCAAATGTAAAAGAGTCAGCAAAGACATGGTGTTAATTGCTTTACCTAGGAGATTGGTCAAAGAAATTAAGGAGTCATATAAGAAATTTAAATATGAAAGTAGACTTCTAAAATAAATGAAATGTTTAAAATCTTATGTTTTTTACTAAGGACGAAATTTAAAATTCAGAAGAAAAAAAGAAGTGAAATTGCTTAAATGTGAATGTATTCAGTGGCATAAATAGGAGAGATTGGAAGGAAGGTTAAGGAGAAGGTGAAAAAACATTGGCGCTGTTATAAAAACTCATCTTCCCATTTGGCCGAACATTTGTTCGAAACCAGGAAAAAAAGTGACTTCATTTTGAAAGTGAAGTGAAGGGACCCAGGTTTGATCCTTCAGATGCATGGAAATTCTATCTGTTAAGGAGAGAAGTGATGATGTCATATATGATATTTTGTTCACCCCTCCTCAAGCTTGCTTCATTTCCTACTTAATCACCACCTTTTTCTGCACCTCAAGATATGATTCCATTAAGTATTGCAGATTTAGGCTTGATGAGTGGAAGGATCACATACTGAAAAAAAGACGCAGAACTTTTCCACCCAATAAACACTTTATTACAACATGTGTTTCGATTCACTGAGCCATTATCAGGTACAAGATCAAGTTGTATACCTGATGATGGTTCAGTAATTCTAAATGCATTTCGTAATAAAGTGTTTATAGTGCGGAAAATTGCTACATCTATTTTCATTAGATCATTTTAATGTCCTCTTAATCATCACTTTTTCCTATATCTATCTGAACCACAACCACTCACTGTAAATACCTTCCTCCAGTGGATTTATATATTTTTTAACACCATTTTCATCACCTTTACTCTCCCTAATCCATAGGTTCTCACATCACCCTTCCCCCTCCCCTTCTCATTCCCAATCTCCCTTATAACAATATACATACATACATATAAACCAACTTACATGCTTCTGTCATTTCACCAATTATGATAACTAAAAAGTCAAGTCAAATCCAGGGATGTCAAATATTTTTTCATGTGGAATTACTAAGCTATTTTATTTTATGATGATTTGGTTCACCAAGTTATGTCTGAATGCATCAATTGGCCAAATTAACACCCAAAAAGGAAAAGAAGCAGAAAAGTAGGACTTTATAGTGTTAAAGAAGGGAATATGTACCAAGTACTTACATAAGAATGACCAACTCAGATGCTCAAAGAGTACTGCAAGACTTAATATTTGAAAAGAAGAAGATTAAAGAAGTTTGTTTTATTTTAGGTAATACAATGTAATTTATTTCAGTCCAAAGATCACAATATCTCTAGACACTTAAAAACAATTTATTTCTACATTCATTGTGATAAATTAGTAAAAAGTTTAATCAGGCTATTATGTATACTTCACAAACAGGAAACTATTTATGAGATATCTATTATATGAAGTATGTACTAAGATGAAAGATATAAGACCCTGGTCCAACCAGTGGTTACCTGCAAACCTTGTGTCACAGGCAAGGACATTGAATATATTCTATATTTTCAGGCATAACTATGTGGAAATCCTTTTCTGAGAAATACGTACTACGTATTTTTCCACTAAGAATTTTAATCTGGTACAACTAGTTTCAATGCTAAGGCATCATCTTCACGACACCGCAGGACCTGAAGATGATGCCATAGTGTTGAAACTAATCGTACCAGATTAAAATTCTTAGTGGAAAAATATGTAGTACATAATTTTTATTTCTCAAGGACATTGAAGGTCACAGGCAAAAATTCCCTGAGAATATTCCAGAAAAGGATATTTAGGAAGGCATATGGGACCAGTGACAGAGAACAATGAATGGAGAATGAAATAAAATGCAGAGAGCTTGATAATACCTTAATTCATTAGATCAATGTTTTGCACATTAGTTTTCATTAAGCATCTAAGGAAAAATTAAAAATAAATAAGTTAATAGCAGGATGCAGTTCGGTTTGTGATGAAAAATAATCAAGTGGTAGGGACATGTTGCACGAATGGTCAAAGACCAGATTTGAGAAAAGGTTTTATCATTTAAGAAAAGGGTATTTAGTAGGAGTGATTTAAAAGCGAAATATTGCTGCTATCAATATTTCATGAGATACCATTTGGAATAAACATACAGAGCATAGAATCCACCTGAAAAGAACCTCATTCATGACATTCAGAAGGTTCAGCTCAGGCCAGAACAATCCATTAAATATTGTTAAAATAAGACTACCATTACAGTGATAGTTACCGAACTCAGTTGGGAGTCCTTAGAATGAAGAAGATTAATGTCAGATTTCATTTAGACTTAGAACTGGTGAATTTGATAGTGAAGTCTGATTAATTATTCATACCCCAACTTATACAGGGTGGTTAAACCTTTCAGTGCCAAGCAACAATACATTATTGTTTCTAACATTTGCTTAAAGTGCCAATGATGATATATTTTTTTAAGTCATTCAAATTGTTTAATTAAAACAATTATGTTGCATTAGAAATAACAATGGTTTTTTATTAAAATACAATGACAAGGGATTGTACAGTTTCAAAATCAGAATAAGTTATTACAAAATAGTAATAAATAAACAAACGTGTAATTGATGGATTCAGATGTCATTTGACAGAACCAATACATTATAGAATAAATAAACTTAGTAAATCCACTGATGTATCACTTCTGTATTTACACTTCAAGATGATTGGATAAGTCAAAACTGGGGTCAGCAATGAATTTCTTATGTGGATCCACAGTTACTAAATATAAACAAGGTAGCGAAAAAGTGTGAAAAACTGGCAGCCAATATAGTAGCAAGGGTCCTTAATGGAATTGTTAAAGTAAAATAAAAGTGACTGATGACAAAGGGTAGTGCATCAAAATTCTATGGTGACAATAGAAATACCTCTCTTCTAAAAATTTTGCATTTAAATATAAAAAGCTGACGCCCCAAACTTGACCAACCGGTTCTCCATGTTCTCCTGGAGAACATGGAGAACCTGCCCCAGTGGGAAACCCAAGACATCCTCACCAAGATCATTCGCTGGGAAAACACTAGATCATACATCTGTTTCTTCTGTATTTGACTTTGAGTGATGTGGTATGGTCATTAGTGTAGAAGAGCTATCAATCCATATCTTATGTGTTTATAGATCTCCCCGAAGTAATTTTTCTAACACTTTTGATAATCTAAGACTATGTCCTGCATGGCTAGTGCCATCTCTCAGCCTGCTATTTGTGGAGATTCTAATGTTGATTTCGCATCCGACTGTGCCAACAAATCACTTGTATTAGATTTTCACTTTATGCTACCATTATGCCAGTAATTACTCAGCAAACAAGAATAACGAAATTCTGTTTTAGTACCATTGTCAATATTCTGTGGTCTTCCACTTGTGGATTCCCAAGTCATATATGTCACTAGAATGGATCATTGTTCCCAACTCATCACTCTCCAAATGATGGGTTAGCTGTTTAATACTCTGCCTGAAAATAAGTGTATTTATTCTATAAACAATTAGACTTTTTAATAAAGGCATACTAAATTCCCAAAAAATCGGTGGCCCTCAACGGTTGCATCACATTAAGAAATTAAGAGAGATAATACCAAAACTAGGGGATTTGGGGGTTCTTTCTTTCTGTGGACGACACATGAAATCAAAGCTCTCAAGATCGGTTTGACTATTTCTAAAATTTTAGAAGTATTAATGCTAAAACTTTTTTTCTCACCCCTTGTCACCATTAGCTGGCTTGCAGGCTATATTTGTGTACATATAAAAAGGCTACCAAGGCTGAGATGGCTTGACACTATAACCTGTACACAGATAGTGATTATTGAAGGATTGCGGAAAAGAGTTCCTTATAGGAAGGATATTAGGCTGATTGTGAAAGAGGTATAGTTCCAAATAGGGCTCTGGCACCATATAGAGAAGGAAAGATGCCTGTAGTATTTTTCCTCCTTTTATGAAAGCTCCAAACTAATCAACTCAAATGTTGATTTGAAAGATATCTAGAGATAACAATATACTAAGCACAACAAATTTCTCACTCATGGTTCCGGACACCTCCAGTTAAACCCTGGTTGAGTGATTTTCTGGACACCAGATCTTTCTGGGAAATTACAGGAAGTACAGGGAAAGGAAACAGCCCCTTTACTGTGATGTGTGAATTTTTGCACCTTGCTGTGCTTAGTACTAGGTGAACGCTATCATCTACTATCAGACTGACCTAAAAATTGAAGATTGCGGTTTTGGTAAATCATATCAAGCTTCTCCATTATACATTCAGACAAGAACTACATTTATTTTGTTTTGTAAATTATTTATCAAGAAGACATATTTTAATTATTCTATTCATTGAGTATACAGTAATTAACGTGAAGAATAAAGAAGGGTCTCTGCTCACTTACAAAAAGTACATAACCTAATGGATATTCTTTACATTTGTGAAGAGAATTAAATTACATTCAAAGACTGGTCATATGGCCACTAGTCGACCGATCGGAGAAGAGATACGCGAAGTGTAAATTTGTGTGGTTCACATGTACTGTAACTTCTGACGAATATATTGCATTTGAATTATAAGTTAAATAAAAATTGGATATTAGGTCATATGGTGAATAATGCCTAATAAAACGACACATTTTATGACGATTAAATTTTTGTAAATAAAAATAGTGTTTATATGACGATTGATATACTACGTTAATCAATATACTCATTTTTAGACGAAAAAGCCAAAAATATGGCTGTGCTATATGACAATTAAGATCGAAAATAACCATGAACAACTCCTAGCCTGAAGGGTTAGAGGATGAGATAATAATTTATTTATAACATTAGCGGTCCACTAGAAAATGTTCATGGTCAAAAAGGTAGTTATGGCCCGCATCCCAAAGAAAGGCCGGAAGTATCAGGCTATGAAAAGTTTAGCACTTAAAAATGTTAATTAGTTGAAAATGAATACCAGAAAGAATAACTTAATCACGAAAATTAATCTTATATAATGCATAAACGAAAACTAATATTTGTCTTAAAATAAGAATACTAAAGAACCACTGGGGACACTTAAGATCACCCAAACACATTTTTATCGACTGTGCAAAAACTTGACTTCATTTTGCAACTACAAGACCGTTGACTTCATAATATTTAAACATTTTTGAAGAAAAATAAATATGAATATTTCCTTAAAGATGAAAAAATAAATTTTAATTATGTTTAACTTGCATATAACAATCCAAAACGTATAACAATGGCAATAAAGAAATGTATATTTAAACGTTAAAGCCATCACTGGATTTATTATCCAAACATAATAAAACTTCAAGAAAAGAGGTCAAAAGAATAAAAAAAATGGAACAATATTAAAGATAAGTGAGTTATAATGCCACAATTAATTAGTTTTTTACCTTCAAGATGATTTTCTTCTCACAATAAATTCAGGGAATTAATTCACAAATGTATTCCTTTAAACTCTGTGAGGCCGCGCTCCACTTGCCTAAACTTATTTTTGATTGGCCAGTTGAATGAGACGTCATTAGGTGAGGGTGGCGCCTGCGCTAAGAAGAAGGTATCAGCAGGAATGACATATTGCTGTGCAAGGAAGACAGAGTAATGTGTGCTGCTTGATTGTAACTAGTTTCTTGAGGTGTACTTCACTGCGTTCATTAAGGATTTACAAAAATGTCGGGTTTTGACGAAAATCCTTTCGCAGAGCCTTCAGTGGACAATCCTTTCAATGTAAGGCAGTGATTCATTCGGTGCTACGTAGTCACAAGACTTCTTACGTTACCGAGAGATGTTTATCTAATATTTTGATTATAATCCATATAGTCCGTGCAAGAATTTTTTCGAGGCATATTTGTTGTTTTTCTCATAATCCATCTTTTCTCAAAGGAAGCAGGCCTTTCAATATCTCCATCAGTGTTGAAATATGTTCCTGTCGTACTTTTTATTTAATATCTTTCCAGTGACATGGAGGAGTAGTTGATAGTTCACATCATGCCTTTTAAGTTGGTGATACCTTACTCACTCTGGTTAACAATCTGTAATCATTTCTAGGATCCAGCAATTCAACAAGTCACAGCCAGCACGAATAATGTCCAGCGAAATATTGAGGAATACAACCCATTCGATAACGAGGGATCTCAGCGACCAAAGACTGTAAGAGCAATCATTAATTTTCGATTTATTCGTTGTCCACTCTTGAGACATTCCTTTCCTTTAACAGGATGTTACAATGTGTCATATTAATTAAATCTTATCGTAATTTTTGAAGCTGTTTGGAGGGCAGACTGGGTGAAAATGACAATGTAGGTCGATTTATTTCAAATACAACATGTTTCTCAGAATGAAATCAGGGTCTCTAAAAAGTTATGTCATGTTTCGCCAATTCTCTTACCGATTACCAATTAGAATTAGAATTTTTTAAATGTTGTTGTTTCCACCCTCCAGAAAGGTGAAATCACTAGAGGAAGTATTCTGATGCTTTGAAAATACTTGAACGTTAATACTCTTTAGCTACCCACTCGAAACGTCAGTTTCACTAATTTTGTGCCATCTGCAATGATGATGTTCCAATTGAAGATTTCACTTGAGATACAGAGTCAAATAGTGAAATTGCATCTCGGTTGTGATGTTTCATATCATACATCCCCACCATTATTATATCAATAAAAGTAATCACTGATCTCAAATATAAATTTTACATCTAGTTCACTGTTCATGTGTGGATGGTTATTTTTATTTTTTAGGGATTACTTTGGTGTGATAGTGGTCTAGTCTTTAAATAATTTATCTTAGATATGTACGCATTACTTATAGGAGTTCATTTCCTTTCTTTTTATATCCTATGTCAGCCACATACTCAAGTTACCTATGAAATCTCTCCTCCAAATTTTGAAATGGCCAGTTGCCAAGCACATTACTCATTGTTACTTCAGATGCTGAATTCTATTGACATAGTTGACTTTTTAAATTGGAAATCCCACTGCTATTTTTATGCTCTTGAACAATACCTATTAAGAAGTCTTGATCTGTTAAATGGAAACGAAAATCACAGACCTGAATTTTTAGTGGAAATTGTAATGACTTTTTCTCTGCATTTTTTCACATTGCTGTGGCAGTCTAAACTTCTTAAACAGCCTTAAGAAGTTTAGAGTGTGGTCGTGCTGGTCGAATTTGTCAGGAGCTTTATCAAAGGAAGCATAAATATCTTTCGTGTAGCCTATAATAGAGAAATCAGATTGATGGTTTTTGTGATGATTGATGATGACAGTGAACTTTGTTAGAGAAATCAGGCTTACATTGAAGTAATTATAACCTATTTTGCCCTTGTTATTCTCATAAATGTGACTTCTCTTGGTGTGTCTTCTTTTTGTTATTTATAGTTTTGTGTATGAAAAAATATTATTGGTGTATTATTTATCAACATTGTTGGCTAGTCATTGCATACTGCTCGCACAGCAAGGCATTGCATCTTTTCCCTGCATTTCCTTAAGTCCCTAACTTAATGTTTATGGATCCAATGTCATTTAAGCGAAGACAGGGATCTTCATTCTAACAAACTGTTAATAAGCTGGGAAAATGAGGAAACCAGAAAGGCTTTAGGAAGTTTTTAGTGAATCAGAGTTAAATCTCAAAGAATAAAACCTCTTTCTCATCTGTGTTTATTGCCTAGCAATAACAAGTTACAAAGTACTGGTAATACCTTGCAAACTTTTAGTACTGATTGATATACCTACGCTGCTTTGAAATTGCATTGGTAATAGTTTGATGATTAAAGGAAAGGAGAAAATAGATTGAACTCATTTTTTTAATGATGCCACCTTTGTAAGTTTTAATTCTTCATTCTACAGGTTTTCCCATAAAAATAAGTATGCAATAAAATGGTCTCAATTATTTGTTAATTTCTTTCATACTATTAACTTAATTGTAATTGTAATTAATTTCTTATTCCTAATTTCTTTTGTGTTTGTTTCTGGAAATATGTACAGGTTTTGTCCTTTGTGCACTATCCTATTGGAATAAGATGGAATTTGTTCCATCATGGCAGCTTTATGGTGTAACGCATTTGTTTTGAATTCGATGGAATGAGCCTTAACCATATTTGTAATGTTACACAATCTTAACAAAGCAGTGTAAAGCATTTCCAAAAATTGTTGTAATCAAAATATTGCCATTGACTGCTTCATCATTCCTATTCCATTACCAAACTTTATCAACAACTTCACTTATTCAATAACTCCTAAGGATATTATGAAACAGAGAACCATATACCCTCTTCTAAGCTCACAAAATGCTTAATGTTAGATGCTTCACTTACTACCATAGATAAAATTTAGAATAAGAAAGTCAATGTATATATATTAAATCATCTTATACTTTTTATGTTTTACCAAGAAAGATATACTCATATTATATGTATTCCTTAAGTTTCCAAGGTTCAAGGAAACATGCATCATGACTACTGCTAAAAATTGGTTACAAAATAAATAGTGGGAATATGATTAAGCATAGCGAAAGTTTAAATACATCCTAGTGAATGGATATGGCTGGAATGAATAAAATTTTCAAATATATCCTAGTGAATATATATTTTGTTGATTTTGGAATGTATATTTACTTTAAGTCTGGATGTTATATTCAGTGGATATCTTATTTTGAGGATGAGTATAAGTCGATAACTCTGAAATTGAAGGAAATTGAGTATAGGGTTTGATGGTCTTGATATAGTTGACAACATAGGCCTTAAGAGGAGTATTAGGACACCTAAGCAAAAAAGCATTCAATCTTTATTAATCCCAGAACTTTACATAATAAAATATAGGGCAAGTAAAATATAAGACAAGTAAATTACAGACAAATACATTTTACATTCACCTGCTCCAGTGTTCTGGGGATTCTTCGAAGAATTCATTTACACTATAGTAGCATTTATCAAGCAGGTGCTGTTGTAGTTTTTCCCTAAATATTACATTGTGAAGCCAGTAAGTTTTAAATGGAATTGGAGAAAAGGGAGAAAAAAGTAAGTTGTATCCAAGGAAAGAAAAAGTGCACTGAAGAATGCTAACAGCTGTATATGGAAGGAAAAAATAGAATGAAAGATGTTATTTATACCTTGGCCAACGAAAGAAGACTTTTGACCGTTAAATTTGCAGCCAATCGGCGGTCACCTAACATGACGTATAGTCGGATAGTCTCTCTCTCTCACATTCCTTGTGTGAGAAATAGAGAGAGGGTTATAACAAATGCGT
>WURS02057527.1:0-10774 GCA_011762765.2 Rhinocypha anisoptera | reverse complement strand
CCCGCGTCGTCGCCCCCTTCCGTGTGCGCGCTCCGCATTGTTTCTGTCCGCCCAAGCGAATCGATCGCCAGGGACGTGGGTCCCCGAAAGCAATCGCATTTTGGATCCATCCCATTTTGGACCCATTTTCGCTCCCGGGATGTCAATTAATTCTTTCGTATTTCTTTTACTTCTACGCATGACCCTGCAAGACGCCTGAGGGGCGTGTGGCAGGGGGTGAGCCACCACCGTACAAAGCACTCTCACAAGCATATTTCAGAAAGCATCCACACAGAAGGAAGCTGCTTGCACGGCAACCAAGCATTCGTGGCGAAACGTCATTCGCATCACGCGGGAACAATGCCAAACTACACATAATAAACACGCCTGCAAAATACATACTAAAAAATATATACACTACATTTTCTAACCAACCCCGTGACCGTGTTTATTTTGATCTATAAACGTGCGAGGGGAAAATTACTTTTTTGAATCTATCCGTGCTACAGTCTATTCTCCCTGATTTTACGTGCGTGATATGATCTATCGTAGAATGACGGGGTTTGAAATACGTTTTTAACCCATTCATTGAAATAATCTGCCTCAAATTGGCACATTAAATTTCACTCATATGTTAGCCTGCGATCAAGGAATGGCTCCGAACTTAACTCCTCCTCGTTACACTGCTTCGTTGATAGTAAAAACCTTTCACGAATCTAGCTGCTCTATACGTTGCACTAGATCTAATCCCACCAAAACTAATCCTGCCTCACGAGGACCCCGCACGCTCGAAGCATACTCAAAATGAGACTCGACTAATGAAAAATAACAGCATTCTTTTACCTTCTCAATACATTTCCCAAGTATGTATTTATTTTGATGTGTCCTAACTTTTAATTGGCACTCCCGCAAATTTCCCGATAATGCTTTCCTCGCGAGAGGTCTTCCTTCAGTCACCGTAACGCCTTTCAAGGAAGAGAACGCGTGGAACTCAAGAGAGGAGTATGGAGGGAATACTGTAATTGCACCTAAGACAAGGACCTGTTGTTAGGCACGATGGTGATGACCTTTTAAAAGTGATAGGTAGAATCTTTAGTACGAGCTCGACACGCATCTTCGACTATCGAGCGTGAAACAAGCGAGAGAGAGAGAGAACTAAGGAGAGAGTCGGATGAAAAACTTACGCCGCGGACTTGTGGTGCGAAACCCACGCGCGACGAAGAGGTTGGGTCCAATGCCACTCACTTTCGGCAAAGATGGGACGACCTAGAGGACGTTTTGTCTCTCCCAGAGAATCGTGTTAATAATGATTTGCCGGCGGAGGTTGAAATAAGGAGGGGCTCGACGGGAAAGATTTCGTCCGGAAATATTTTCCGGGAGGACCCACGTGTGTTGAAAAAAAAAATGGGGTGGGCGTTTCCGTTGAGTCGTTCCAAAAAAATAAAAAGGCCTGTGGCTCAGGTCACGGATAGTAGTAGTAGTAGTGACGGGGGAAAAATGCTATTTTAGTTTTTTTTTTCTCTCTTTTCAAAGATTCGCAGCAGAAAAATAAAAAAAAAAAAGATTCGGGGCGTTCGCATCCGTTTTCTCTCTCAAGCGAGACGGTAGGTCAAGCCGAATGGATTAATTTTTTGAAACGCCGCGTCGTCGCCAACGGGAAAGGAGAACTCCTTCCAGTCTCCCGCTGGGGATGGGGTGGGGGGGTGGGCGTCCTCGGAGATCACGGGAGAAATCGCGGGGGGCTAATTTTCCTTTCGCGTGAAAGTACTCCTCTGGCGGCGGCGGTCACACCGCACGCACACCCTGGCGGGTTACGCTCCGCGGCACGTAGCAACCCAGTTCACTGCCCGCATCGGAACACGAACCCTTTGATGCCCATCTTGGTCTACATACTCGCCTCGGTTCCCGCTCGGGAAAACGATGGACTCGGCTCATTTGGGAAGTCCCACCGTTCCCCTTTGCGAAGGACGGGAGTCCCGATGGATGCGGCGTGACTTATTTTCCTCCGGGGAATCATGACATCTTAAAAACGCCCACCGTTTAAAGTCGATTTCTCTTTTTCCGGTCGTCCGACCCAGGAGACGCTTCCTCGGAGGAAACTGCTTCGCCTTCAGAATCTCGGCGATGTGGCACAAGGCGGATCGGATCTCTGAGAACTCAGGGTCGAGCGGAAGCAAGATCACCCCTATCCTCGCGGATTCGTGGTCAAGGTCCTCGATTCCCTGACGATTTGTGGCGTTTCGGCGGCCGAGGGCGACACTTGGTGGCGGATCATGGCGTTCTACGGGTCATTCCAAGGACTCGCATTCGCCTGAAAGAGTGGCGTTGCCGCCATCCGAGAGTCAGTGAACTGATAAATGGAAAGGCGTATCTAGTTCGTACAAAGGGTAAGATTATTTTCATCGCCGGAGAATATTTCTATGCGCTAATGTCCCTTGTCCGTGTCGCCTACTCTCATGAAGTTCTCCGTTTCGTTGAGTCGAAGATCAACTGATGTGGTTGGTGTCGAGAATGCGAAAAGAAATGACTGAAACGGGTCAAAGTAACATGAACATAACTCTTGTTTATCCTTAAGAACACGAAGTGACCGATTGGAAAAAAACACTCTATTAACTTCAATTTTAACGAAGGCTTTATTCCGTTTCTAGCCGTCCTGAGCGTTTTTTAACGCAAAAATGTCAGTAGCCCTGGAGTCACACTGCACCAGGGAATCATTAAACTTATTAATCAAACAGAGGTTGTAGCTTTGATATATGTCCACGGAACAAAATAATTAGACATGACCGGCTTCAACGATAATCGTCACCAACCAAATGCTGACGTTTATCGTCGAAACCACTCGTGTCCAATCTTTTTGTTCTGAGAAATATATCAAAGCTACAACCTCTGTTTGTTTAATTATGGAATTCCACCAGGTGACGGCCTCCTCAGTGAATTTCATTAACATTATCGCGGGTTAGGGCGTTACTGTGCAGGACAGGCAATCAGCTCCAGCACAAGAGCTTTCCCCATGTGCATAGGTTCGTCTTCAATTCTCTTTTGAGACGATAAAGCTAATAATTCGATTTGCCAGATGCCCTCCCTTATTTTTGGCTATTTTCCTGAACTGAAGTACAAATCTGGATGGTTCAACAGGGTTGCTTCGAGTTTTTCTGACTCCCTGAACGAAGCACATACAACGGAAAAAAAATATCATTTTGGAGATCAAAGGGATAGAATTAATCGTTAATTATTCCACGTGGAGGAAATATTTTGAAGTAGCGGGCTTCATTTATGGCTCAATCTTCTTGCACTTTACAATGCGACCGTGAAAAAATTAACCTCTGGGAAATTGTATTAAAAAAAACTTGTTCGAAAAAATAGTAAAAAATATCCCAAGAGTTCCTTTTTCAAAAAAATAATTCTGTGCAAACGCATTCGCCGAACATTCATGCAATACGTACTATTCTCTTCTGGATTCTTATTTCTGTCCACGCCAGAAGGGCTGAAAACTGGCACATACAAGGGGAAATTCCCAGATCCACAGCTTAATTTGATTCTAGTCACCTAATTCTGCGGTGATACGAGTGGGGTTTCATTTCAGAAAGGATTTACCATACTTTCGCGGTGGTAATGCTCTACGTGGAAAGAGCGCATCTGCCACTGTAAGGACGATTTTTGCTTTAACGATCGAAGTTAAACTTAAGATGACTACGATAAATAACACCCTTGCACAAAGTTGAAATAAAACAAATCCATTCATTTAAAGGATAACAGCATGGATAATTTTTAATTCTAAAGGAAAATTTGGAGTTCAAAAATCAAATCCAGGAAGGTAAAAAATATATGTAAAAGGTTAAATGTATTCTCTATAAAAAGAAGGATCGATCTAATATCCCATAAAAAATTTTGTGGGTTAATGTGCATGGTTGATCTTTTATTTTTTCTTTCCGCAGTAGGTCACGATATGCTCATATCCAAGCGTCACGGAAAACGTTCCTCATAGATCGTATACGGCCATCTGAATCGTATTATTCGATTTCATTCGTTCAGGTGGCTTTGAGAGCCGAAAGATGATATTTTAACGTAAGATGATAGAGTTTTTTTTCCCTCGTTCACATACTTTTGATACAACAACGATATATATTTTCCGAAAAACAAAGAGAAACCAGTCTTCAACACTAAGGAAGATGGAGAGAAAGAGGTATAGCGTGGAATTTTTAAAATTTGTTTTCGGGAAAGAAAGGATTTCTAAGGAGGAGGAAAATATGATGTCAGCGAAACGTCGTGCTTTTACGTGGGGTGACCAATCGTATGATCAGACGTGCGCTTGGGGGATAATTTACTGGTCCCGAAAGGACATGAGCCGCCCGTGAGTGAAAATCTGGCAGGGAAAAATAATCGGGTGAGAAGCGAGAAACCGGGAACCGAATGAAAAAATGAATTTTAGGGCATCCAACGGAGTTTCAAAAATGCTCGCTCACATTACGTCAAGATTGTCCCACTTTCTCAAGTTAAATGTATTTTTTTTTTATCTCGTCGCAGGAGGAAAAATCTCAGTAGCATGGGAAAAAGCAAGGGAATGGGAAGATTCGGGAACACGGCTGGAAAAGCAAAGAAAAAGGTGCATCTGAGGACAATAGTAGCCATTGGTTCAAATGAGATGCGAGGCATTACGTGGGAACCTTTGTCAGGGAAAATACGCCAGACATTGACCTAATGCCATTTGTTGAGCGCATAGATATGGAGAGCAGTAGGTGGAGACCATATGTAAACTTTGGAGGGAAGAATTTTTAACGAAAAGAATTAATACCCCTACTTCCTTTTTCATACTAAAATGTATACTAGTGGTTGTATCAAAACATGAAGCAGAGTAATTATGATTAAAAACGCTAATGAACATAAAGAGACGCAATAAAAATGTTGTGCTATAAATGGTTTTACCATGCTAACTTAAATGACGACAAATTAACAATTTCACTGAATGTTCAGCTTCAACCACGCCTACTGTTCAATAAACTCTCCAAAATGGAAAGGTAAAATTGATGCTGTTTTCATTAAGTTGAGAGAGGCTATTTTTATTTTTTCCAATTTATATCACGAAATAATATAAAGAAATCTTATCTTATATTACTTGGCCACTTATATTATAGAGTTAAGCAAGTAAATTATATAATATTTCTATAGTGAGAAATTTAGTTCATAACTTACGAGTAAATCAAAATATAAAACCATTCATATGCTTTTAGAATTGTCAACAGCAAACAGAAGGCTTTTTTTTATGAAAAACTAAGCATAACTTAACCGTTTTCTCATTGAAAATGCATCGAGGTGAAATTGCGATGAAGAGATTTCTGAGTTATGTGTGCCGTGGGGTATTCCTCATAATTTAAAAGCCAGTGAAAAGGGGGTTTCGAGTTTTATTACCTAGTAAACTGGAACTGTTTCCGTATTTAAAAATTTGTTTTTATTTCCTTAAAATACTACAAAATGAAAGAAATTATGCAATATCTTTTAGAGAATGAGACTGAATACCTATAATTTCAACTCAAAGACTCAGTAAAGACCTTTGAACTCAGAAGTTACAATAAAACATATAAATGATGAAATTCAAAGGAACATTTTTAACGATAATAGCCTAAAAATGAGCTGACATCAGATAGAAGCGGTACAGAAATAAGCAAGTAGGTTAAGTTTCCCAGAAAAATCAGCATGCTCTTGGCCTTTATATGCAAATATGGTTGTTCAAAGTTCAAAAGTTCCCACCAGAAATGTCACTCGCTTTTTGAGGTACTACAACTACTTATCAGATGGCAGCACAACGCTCGGTGAACAGCGCTATTCGTGGCAGTAGCACACACTATTAAAAATCTCTTGAAAATGGAGCGGCGCATGAATGGCACTTTGTACATTTACAGAGATTTTAACAATGTTTCCAATGTTTGTCTACATATTAAATACAATTATTTGTACCTAATGAGGAGCAAGTACCTTAACTAAAAGCTATTTTTACAAAGAATATAGCATCTAAACGTTTTGGTGTACATACAACAAGTGTCTTGATGCTACTTTGGCATAGGAAACCGTCTCAGGCTTAACTATAACATAGGAAACCGTCTTAGTCTTTGGCAGTAACTCTGTTTAGTCAGTTTGCATTCCAATTTTTTCCCACAGTCTTCTAGTGTGAATTAGAAATGTTTACTTGAAAAATAATGGTTTAATTCACTTAATTTTTATTTGTATTTTATACTTAATATTATTGGAGATACATCTCCATTCCTGTTCTTAGTCTAAGTAATTACAAGTCCCACTCCGACACCCTATTTTGTACAATTGACATTTCCTGAGTGAAGTCCTCTCGGGTTTTCCATCCGGGTCAGGCCGGTGGAAAACCCGAGAGGACTTCACTCAGCTAACCCAACCAAGGAAAGTACCAAATCATTCATTTCCTCCCTCTCTTTTTCCTTTTATAGGATTTGTGAAATTCTCAAGGGGATTGTATCAAGTCTGGTCAGCGCTAATATCGGGGTCTTTAGACCCCGGAGGAAAGGATTGGTAGGATAGGGATGGAAAGATAAGAAGGATGTTTAAGCTCCGAAGAACCTAGGAAGGAGAAGGATTCATGTGAAATTCTCTTTTTTTTTGGATTATTTCATGTCTGATTTAGCTATTAGGCTCTTCAAATCGGGAGGAAGGGTATACAAGGATGGCAATAGAAGGGTAGGAGTAAGTTTAGGGTCATAAGAGCCTCTAAAAAATGTTTTAACTAGTAAAAACTACATCATCATTATATTGAAATTTCATTTCATTCATCTCCATCTTCATTAAATACCTAATATCCTCCTACGAATATCTATTTTCAGGGTTTAGTCCTTAGCTGGAAAGTGATCTTGGATCCCATACACAAATTTTAAAATACATTGTTACTTAGTACCCTTTCAAAAATTCTCCAGAAAAAGATGTCTACGTTCTAGGCGAGCTGACAATGGGAATGAATCACAAAATATTTCATTTGCATCGAAACAGTGTATAATAAAAATCGGGAGATATCTCGCGGAAAGAATAACAATTGTGGTCCCTATCATGCTAGAAGCTTACCGTGACTTGGTTTGTTGAAAGAATTTATTATAATTTAGCTATTTTTTATAGCTTTAAGTTTTAAAAAATCAGTCAACTTAATAAATTAAAAAGAGAAAACCAGGTAACCAATTTAGAGGTTTAATTTACGATATAAATCATATAAAAATAAATATTCGGAGCCATATATACATTTATGTTAATTCGATGTCGCTAATTGACACATGAATTAATGAGGCCCAACTACGCATCCATATGTTACCAACTCCATGATTGTTTCTCCTTAGGAGAAGCTGTAAAAATAAATGTACATTTGAATTTAGATAAACCAACCTTTCATGTTTTTTACACCATTTATCACATGTATTTCATATGCACCCGCTAATTTATACTCTCGAGACGAATTTCAGTGGTTGTAGCCCTTAATATTTTCCATTTATCGTTTTCCCACAAATATTAGAGATTTTTACGGGTGTCTTCATAGATTATTCCTTTTCTTATTTCTCTAACAATGATAATGATAATTTACTACCAAATGCTTATTAATTGGGGTTTAAATACGTAACGTTTATAATATAATAATATCTTAGGATGAATTTAAGCAATTTTTTGCCTATGCTATAGGAGCTACTAAATATGTTAGTATCTTTACTAGTTCCAACTTCGGTGAGGACATAATAATAATAAATGCAGCGACAAAAATATTCCGAAATTACATGTGAAAATGGTTTGTATCAGTAATCCATGTGCAATAAATAGTCCGTTATTTGATCGACAATGAGCTTTTATATAAGCGATCGTAGCAGGTGCCACTTGGTGGAACTTCCATGATGATTATAGATGAAACGAAAAATACACTTTGCCTTACCACAAAAAATATACTTTTACTTATAAAGGTTTTATACATTATCTCTTTAACTCCAAAATTTTGGAAATATGTTGCATTTGCAAGACGCTTTAACAAAAATGATTAACATTTTTGTTAAATTTTGTCTTACGAAATTGGGACCATTAGTGTCTTATTTGAACCAAACCATTTTTTTAAGACCCTCAATTAATAAGCAATTAAAAACACTCATGCCTGGAGAGGGAGTACAACCACAGATGTTTGGGTTGGCAGGTGGACAGGCTGCCCTTAAGTTTAACTAAACCGGCATGCAAAGTTGCCACCATAACATTGGGGGGGGTTATTTGCAGTTGGTTGGGCATTTTAAACTTTTGCACAATCATTTCACCTTTATTTTATTTTCCTTTTACTAATAAATAACGATGGGCATTTTTCACCTATTAATCGGAGAAAGAAAATGATCATATTAAGCTCTGCTAAATAAAATTATTCTCATAACAAAGTACGTATATCTTGTCATTGATGTCATTCCGTAGTTCAATGAACTTCTTCTTCTCAACGACTTTCCAGGAATACGATATTTTATTATTTAACATTATAAATGCTTGAAATGAATCAAGTGGTGGTTTCGAAGAATGCTGAAGCACAAGTTTCATAAATTACACAATGTAGGAGTGATTAATAACCCAATGACTGAGTAAACCAACCAACTGAGTGGGAGAGAATTTGTCATCATCGCTGAATCACTGCGGTAATTAATTTACTTTGACTACTTTTCATACATATTTGAGACCAAAAGGTTGTATGAATATACTAATGTACAATTGGGAATTATTTGTAATTCAGTGACCACCAGCGTGTTAAATATTAAGCACGGTGTTGCCACGTTTTTTTAATCAGTTTCGACGCCAAGCCGATAGTAAAACTGTCATCTTAATAGCCGACAAAAACTCATCTTTAAACATTATCTCAGAGACTTCGACCGTGCTCTCTATGCCATAGCCGATCAATAAGCTAGTTACCGGAAAAATACAAATGCAACCGTTAGCCTTTACATCACTAATCCACCATTGTCTGAAAATTAAAAGGCTGTACTTCGATTCATTTCTGCTGAGCAATGAAAATAATTACAAGGAAAGTGATTCGCCAACTTGATATCTGCCATGTGATAAAATGTCAAGGGTCATTTCTGTCAAGGACACGCCTGCCGAAGTGGAAACGTAGCCACAGTGGATGAGACCGGTCGTTGAGGAAAGATGCTTCTCATTCACACCTATTCCTTTTGAATGTTTCTTTGTAGTGTTGAAGTATTTGACCTCGTTATCATTTTACGATTCACGCCCGGAGTGAATGGAAATTCCAGCGGTTCATCTTCTCTGGATGATCTGAAGGGCGACGCTCCCTTGTAACCACCTCACAGACCAATAAGCCGCGGGTCAAATTTTCAATCACAATAGACACCGATTGAGAAAAGACCGAACGAATGGCTTTAAGCCACGATTGGCCACGGAGCAAATAAAAGTATCCGACTTCATGAAACAGTTACACCCGAGATACATTTCCTTGCCCTTCATTATATATGGAAATAACTTTTGTTCTAGATCAGTTGTGCATTAGCTAAATTCATTATTTTTCTACGTCAGCCCAAAAAAGTAATTAACGGGGAGTTTTTTTTTTTTTTAAATAACCTCGAATTTGGCGTGGAAGTTGGAGAAAACCAAATATTATTACAACTGTTGGAGTAAGAGAAACACTTGGTAATTCCACACAAATTAATTAATTTCTGAATTAATTAATGAATTAATTAATTTGTGTGGAATTACCAAGTATTTCTCTTGCTTCAATATGCTGAGCAAATTCCATAAAGTTACGCCTGAGACAATAACTTTTATTATTACAACTTGCAAAGGAGAAGGCCGATCTGAACTCTCAAACTCGTCGGGTGGCTCATAACAACTGAGCAGTGAGATGTCTTCATTTCTTAGCCTTTCGCACGGATCATGGTTAAGGAGTCACTTTCCTTCTTTTTCACCCAGACGTAACGTTTACAATGGGCGGTGAGTGAATGAAACGAATGTGTAAACTGTTCGGAGGAATGACGTGATAGCGATCGGAGCGATGGAGGGAGGGGACCCGAGCGACGATGATGGAGAAATATTGGCGAGCGCCTTCGGAGGAGGAATCTTATTTCATGTGCCTCTTATAGGTATGGTGCGTCACTCTTCTCGATCAGCGAGCCGGCGGGATGATAGTCTACGTTCTCTCCATCCACGACAGTCACTTCGACTTCTACGTATTTACCCTGCGAGCCGCCGCAAAGGCGCGTGGCAGGGGGTGAGCCACCGTCAAACATTCACGTGCACTCTCGGATGCAAATGTCAGGGAATGCGTGTTACACGTAGAATGAAGCCACTTGCATGCATAACAAAATGGCGGATATTTTGAAATAATAACTTTTGGACAAGGATGCAGTTTCGTTTTTGATGTTACGGAGGAGAATTTTTCACTCGAGGGATCGCACTGCGCAAAATGTATACGATTCCATCGACAGCGGTTTCTCTATGAAATCAAAACATGCAGCTTCACCTCATCTCCAGACATGGTCGTTGTCATGTCAAGAGACAGGATCTGGAAGGTCAAAAAGGTGCTTAAATCGTAAAACGTTATAGTTCCCCGGAAACGTTATTTCAACTCTGGCCGTTGTGCATTACCGTGACTAAAGGCCGGTTCACATTGAACATAACGTAAGAACGTAACTTAAGAAATTAAGAGTTGAACATATGCGTGGGAACAAGACCGTTCACAATACGCCTTTACGTAACTTAAGGACTTAACATAACGCGAATGATGGCCCAAGTTCATCTATTAAGTTATGTCCTTAAGTTGCCCAAT
>WURS02057516.1:0-10774 GCA_011762765.2 Rhinocypha anisoptera | reverse complement strand
GCGCCCCCGTACGGTGGCGGTAGCCCCTCTGCACGGGGGGCGGCGGGGGAGGGCGATGGCCCCCCGCCGTCGTCGGATCCGACCCCTCCTCGAATATCTCGTTGAGCGTCAGCTGCGGCGAGCTGCACACCGCGTGCAGGGGGCGCGTGGGGGACGGCAGGGAGCGGTACCTGGGTGCGGGCGGTGCCGCGCTCACGGGCCGCGGGGGGATGGCCACCGTCGACGACGCCGTCAGCACCGTCGTGGAGGGGGGAGGGTGGCCGGCGTCTCCGCCGCCCGTCGCGGGCGACAGCACCCGGGGGCGCGCGGCGGGGAGGGCGTCGGCGAGGGGCCTCTTCTGGGGGCAGGGCGACTGCGGTTGCCCGTGGTACGGCGTCGCCTTGGCCGCGTCGTGTTTCCTCGCGACGGGTGCGGGCGAGGTGGGTGCCGGCGGGTGGGAGGGAGCCATGGCGAGCCTCTCCTGCACGGCCACGTTGAGGCGTCCCTCGGAGCGGCTCCCTCGCCTGTTGAGGGAGCCGCCCGCACCCCCACCGCTCCCGCCTCCCCCGTGTCCGCCGCACCCGTCGTCCCTCCCCGGGCTGCCGATGTCGTCCTCGTCTTCCTCCTCCTGCACTATGCTGCACTTTCGGGCGCGGTAGCTCTGCAAAGACGGGAGGGCGTCACAATTGGCACGTGGAACAAAATAAAAGTAGTAACTCTTATGCGTCCCGACTACAGATGGGCGATTCTGATTCGATTCACTCGAAAATCGATTATTTTAAAACGATTTCTCGCCATTTCGAATCGATTATTGTGATCCGATTCCGAATCGTTTATTTTGATCCGATCCCGATTCGTATCCTTTCCAAATCGAATCAGTTACGACTCGGTTTAAAATAGATTTACGGGTCCCGATATTTCCAGCGAATCATTTCACTCTATACGATTCGAATCGAACTGGCCGAATCGATTTGTTTCTTGAAATCACCCATCCCTAGTTTCCACGGAACAAAATCAAAGAGAAAACAGTTTCGACGAAACTTGTTCATCGATGAAAGAGATGGTGGAGGCCGACACATTGTGGTAATCCCTCGCAGGTTATGGAAAAAGAAACTTTGCAAAATCCACAGATACAAACATATTTAACGAGTAAACTAGATGGTAATTCAGCCAAAGTACTATTGAAGGCCTTGTTGAATGCTTTTACAGGACCAGTGCCAGAAGTTTGGAATGCAGATTGATGGGAAGAAAACGAAGATTTTATGAGATTTTCGAGAAGTAATGAAGGGTAGAATGTTGGGTAAGAATAGTAGGGGTATTAAAAGAGAATAGGGATTTTGGGTAGAATGATAGGGCATGTTTCCTTGGAAGGAGGAGGTCTGTGGCCAGGGAGGGAAAGATAGTCTTGACTCAAGCGAATAACATATCACATGCATATTGCATGTGATAATGACATACTGCATGTGGATTGAAAATTAATCCATCTACTGCTGCCTGCCGAATTAATGAGCTTCGAAGGTATAATTTGTGATATTGATGGAAGAATGGCGGAACTCCACTGTGGACCGACAGTCACAGAAAGATCACCCGCTATGGTGATACTGCTGTCATGGGCTATCCTCGTTACAGTAGATTTCCACTGTGTGCAAGGTCACATTGAGGTTTATGGAAGTACATACAAGAAAATTACACTGAGGAAGGGTGAACCATTTTGAATATAAATTTTCATTCACCAATTTCCATGTGTACCCAACAGTGAAGACATGTGTGAACAAGGGGAATCCACAAGGCCCTATTGAAATTTTCACAATTATAAGATGAGAAGAATTAAGACTATCCAAAATATTGAAGAGAGAAAATAATATTGAAAACATCAAAGAAATGTGAATGCACAATTAAAAAAAAATAATATATGCAGTAAAGCCTCTCCCCTACGGACACTAATGGTCCAGCAGGAAGTGTCCCTAAGTCAAGAGGTGTCAAGAAGTTGCAGGTGAGACCAAGAGCTCTGCATTTTCTCGATGAACGTCTTACAGTACACAGAATTTATAGAAGAGATTTGTGTTGTGGGAGAAATGTTCTATTATAACAGCTATCAAAATCTGACTAATTAAAATGAAATTTAAGTGAAAACACACAAAACCATATTTATTAGTTTTGACAAATTTCCAAACTACAAGAGGAATTTTGTTTGTTTGAGTGTTTTTTTTGTGAAAAATTCTTGTCCAAAATTTAACTGGACATCAACGGGACTAAAATAATGCTTGACTGTCGTCTTTTGAATTACAAAAATTCTTTAGTGTTTCAATTCGGTCCAATGATTTTATCTTCTCTGGCGTGTGTGAGAGTGTCCACTTCCACTGCTTCATTTCCTTCATCCAATCCACCACCGCCTTCAGCTACTCGTGAATTCCATCTTTATAGAAAAGAATAACAACTTTTGTTCAGAAAAACCCATGTGCAGGGTGTCCACTTGGGAGAAATAAGTCTTATAAAAGGTTTCTGCATTTGTATATAAGGAGGACGATCCTTATGAGAATACATATAATTCTGCCAGGGAATAAAATTCTGTCTGTAAGTTGGAGGCGTCCATATGTAAGAGGTGTCCACAAACAGAGGTTTCACTGTAGAAATATTTAATATGAGATTAATTAGGTGGAATAAATTGAATCAATTTGAACACAGCAATAAAAATTTGGAAAACAAAGGGGGAACACATTATTATGAGGAGTACGAGGAAATTACACTGAGGAAGGGTGAACCACTTCGGATAACAATTTTTTCATCTGCCAATTTACATGTGTACCCAACAATGAAGAGCTACGTGAACTGGAATCGCAGAGGGTCAGGAAGATAGCGCAAAGAATCCACCAGATTTTGACGTGACGCATGGAAACCACTCATATGACCCACCTTCTTCTCTGCCCATGGCGAAGGGGTTCCCACCTAACACTCCTGGGTTGTGTAGTGGAAAAAGGAATTTGAAGACAAGGGAAATAAAATGTGAAATAGATTAAGGTGGCAGGGGGAGGTCACTCACTTGGGGGACATCAAGTGGAGTCCGCGGAACACTGAGGTGCGTCTGGCTGACCTTCAAGGTCGTGTTGTCTTCCTCGGCTTTGTCCTCAATCAGGGAACTCTCTGAACCCTCGTTTCCAAATGTTTTCCTGGTAATAAAAAAAATGACAAAAAACCAACATGAATGAATGACAGCTGGCGTATTTCCATAAAAAATTATTATACATGCAAGATTTTTACCCTCTGACAAGAAACTTAGTCCAATCAACAATTGCAAACCGAAGTGATGTTAACCCCTTGGCTACGGGTCAAGTTGATCAACATTTTGGCATGTGACTGAGAAGAATACCTTCATGCATATATAACTGCCGCCTTCGTACCCTCCCTAGACCCTCTCTCCAAATTTTATGGTTCGTCCTTTCCAAAAAGGTTCGAACGGTCACACTTTCCTATTGTTCTGGAATAGGGCTCCCCTTTATCCAGTTCCGTTCATGATGGTTCACGACCCTCTGTGGCATGTTTGACGAATGCATTCCATCCGTCGAGATTTGGGGAATTGTTTTCTGACCCACCACCTCGTCATTTCCCTCAGTTGTCGCAGAGTTTCGGTAGAATGCTGGTTATAAATTAAAGCATCTACGTACTGTTTGGTATCAAATTAATCAGAAATTATCAAGGAAAATGAATATGGAATTCACTTTTTGAAATATTCCTGCGTGAAATATTTGGACTATAGTCAATCGTATCTCCACTAACCCCCCCTTCTGGAGGGAACTGGGCTACGCGGTCAACAAGGGCCCTCCCTTGTCTGCCACCTAATAAACCTTTGTGTCGGAAACAGAAGGGAAGAGTTCCCTGGCTACTTTTCTCCCGCACAGCAAAATTTTGTCGTAGAGCACCTCACTTTGTCGTGGTTCTGGATACACTAGGGGTATCACCATATCCCCCAAAATGATCAAATTGACTACTTTCTTTGCCAGTATGAGTACAGTAGGTAACTTTTTAGCGAATTTTATCTTGATGTCACAAACGCGTCACAATGGCACTACTTCATAGTGATCATAATAACGCATTTAAAGCATGAAACATCATTTTCTATTGCATTCCGAAAATAAATTAGTCACCAACTTTACTTTTACAGAGTTTTTATTGCTTCCCACGCATTTTTCTGTAACAACATGGGTGTAGACTCTGCTCCCTTAGAACGGCATTATAACCGAATTTTAATGTATTTTAAAGCAATATCTATTAAGCAATATTTCATGTCCCACACCAAGCAACAAGTTTCGAGGACAAGAGGCACTGACCCCGAGACGATGAGCGGTGGTAGCTGCGGCACGGCAGAGAGGCGAGGAGGCGTGGGCCGTGGGGGGGCACCCTGAGTGTAGCCGGCCGAGATGGGACGAGGGGGGTGCGGGTAGTGGTGCAGGCGATTCGACCCCGCCCCCACGGCCGACACCCCGATCCCCTGGTGCTGCGGTGCCCTCTTCGCCGGCATGAACGGCGCCACGCCCCCCTGCATCAGGCGCTGCTGCTCCTGCCTGTGCGCCCTCAGCTTTCTCTCGGCCAGCAGGAAGTACGTCGCCGTCACGTGGTTGTACTCGTTCTTGTCCAGGGCCCTGCGTGAAAGGGGTGCGCAAGAGGGGAGGGAGGGGGATGAGAGAGATCAGGAGGATGTCCGGAAAATCAGGGAGATAGATTGTAGAACAAATAGATTCAAAATGTCATTTTTTCCCCAGAACCATTAGAGATCAGAAGAAAATAGATCCTAGGGATCCTTAGGAAGAGTAGTGTATGTATATATTTTATTTTCACCCTGCAAGTTTTCTCCCTTAACCTTTATTATATATTAAACATTATTTTACTTTGTTTCCGCATGATATGTATATTTATTGTGAAAATATTTGTATTCAGAAGTCTAACATTGTCCTGCATGTTGTGGATGATGTTCTGCCATTTTATTTTATTTTGCATGCGGGTCGCTTCATTCTGAGTGCAATGTGTCTCTCTTAACATTTGCATTTGGGAGTGAATGTGAATGTTTGGTGGTGGTGGCTCACCCCCTGCCACAAGCCCTTGCGGCAGTTTGCAGGGCAATGCTCAGAAGTAGAAATAGAAGTATGTCATTCGTGTCGATTGTCTCTCGATGTGAATGTGGAAGGCACAAGTGACGATTAATGCTTCGGGGAGTCAAAAAGTGATCTACAAGCATCACACAGCCCGGTAACGACGAGTGAATTCTGGAGAATGACATATTACAATGAAATACACGTGATGCAGAAAAACTAATCATTTGTTTTAATATACAATAGCCCACAAGCACGTAGAACCAAGTGGCCATTTACTGTGGACAGTATAACAACATTATTATAACAAGGATTAAACACGCACACCCTAGGTGGAGAATGAAAAATCCACCCGGCTGGAATTCGAACCGACAGCCTCCAGGTTGGAAGTCGAGGGCATTATTCACCTCCGTAACTGAGGCCGACAAGGTGAAAACACAAGGGACCAAAGGAATTCAACATTTCTGGCATTAACCCTTTTAGTACCAGCGGGCAGATCTATTGCCCTGGGGGAGTATGTGCGAAAAGTGCCACTGGCCAAACTATCGGCCCGGTTCTTCGTTTAATGATTAATCTTTTCCTAAATTGTATATAGGAGATACAAAATATAAATAAAATATTCTACTAACCCTGTGTGTGTTTGGAGTACAAATAAAAAACATATTTTAACAAATTGATATTAATATACATTGTTTAGATTTAAATGTGAAAATCATCAAAGTCCTCGAAACAGCCCTGAGATTTATTTGCATATGCCAGGTGACACTGCAGACCTTGTTCAGTGCTTTACATGGCCAGTGTCAGAAGTTTGGGATGAAAATTAATAGAGAGAAAATGAAAGTAATGAGATTTTCGAGAGAAGTAGGAAAGCTAGGCTGAATATCAAGCTAGAGGGGAATAAATTAGAACGGGTAGAAAAGTTCAATTATTTGGGAAGCATCTCAGAGGAAAATGGATGCAAGTGTCATGGATATATTAGACGAAGAATTGCATTGGCAAAAGAGGCCTTTGGGAAAAGGAAAGAGTTAATGAGAGGGACCCTAAAAAAAGGTTTGAAGAAAAGATTAGTGGAAACCATAATATGGAGCATAGCACTATATGGATCCGAAACCTGGTCCATGAGGAAGGATGATGAGCATAGACAGGAGGCTTTTGAGAGATGTGGGTTTGGCGACGGATGGAGAAGGTGAAGTGGATGGAGAGAGGAAAACGAATGAAGAAGTTTTTCGAATGGTATAAGGGGAGGAGAGGCGTTTGCTGTGAGAGATCCAAAACAGACAGGATAGGTGGAGACGGAAGTGGAATACTCAGAGAGGCAGTGGGTCGTTGAAGGTTGTAATAAGAGGGTAGAATGTTGGGTAAGCGGGGTAGGGGTAGGGAAGAGAGAATAGGGATATTGGACAGAATGATAGGGAGTGTGGGAAGTGTGCAGATTTGAAGAGGGATTAAAGTTAGATGTTACGCGGCCAACTTATGCTAATGCTCATCAAAAACCTACCTTAACCAGTAGATTACCCTTCATCATCACCAGATGATAGAGGCTGGGACTAAAAGGGTTAAGAGGTCTCATTTTCACAAACACTGTCTTTCCGTTGAAATACTTTAAAGGTCAGCGGTGTTTGGGGACGATCACGAATCCCCAAGGGGGAGGATGCAAGTCGGTTATGCATTGTTTCTCACTGTGCTGATGGCGACAATCAAAACAGGGCCGACGGGTCACTCACTCGAGTATCTCCTCCTTGGCAGCGATCTTGCCGTTGACCATCTTCTGGATGATGAGGGCGTGGTCGTCCTCGGACACGTGCTCCCTCGAGATGAGGGGCAGGAAGTCCGAGCCACCCCCGCTGCCCTGCACCTCCCCCTCGCACAGCCAGGGATCCGACGCTATCTCCTCCAGCGTCGCTCGCCTCTCTGGCTCCCGGATCAACATCCGCTGGATTAGCCTGCGTGGTGCACGCATACGTGTGACCAAGAGGAGAAGGAGGGGGATCGTTATTACGCAAGACTGGGGGCACCAACTGGCAGAGATGACGTGGGATTGTCAGCATTTGGATATCATGCGTGCATCATTTTTTTGTTTTTTTTTTTTTTTGGCGATGGCTGTGGGCATTTTGCGTGCATCGTTGTCTGGACACGTGCCATTTTACGTTTGCTCACTTTACCCCTCGACTTACTACTCTTCCAGATTTTTCAGTCTTCAAAAATTTACTTTTCTTTAGAAATCCACCCTTTTTAAAAGTAATTAACATGTACTCGACATATTAAACTATAGTTTTAAACAAGATGAGCACGAACATGGCTTAACGCAGTGACGGCGAACCTTAATGAGCTTGGCCTGTCAAAATAAAAAAAAAAACGCTTAACTCTGCGACGCCGTGTCACATATAGAAATATTCATAATTTTTGTGTGTTTGCAACCATAGTAAAAAAAATATTTTGTCTTTGTTGATGCGTGTCATGCCCGAAATGACTCTGACAGGCGTGTGTGTCATGGGTTTGCCATCACTGGCTTAACACATTTAAAATAATCACTCATTTCGATGGGACTTTTACGAGAAAAAAATGACACAAAAAAAAACATGGGATGATGAAACTCCACCTTCACAAGCCATAGGACTAAATATATCGTGAGGACCCTTGTGTAACTAACAAGGTAACCTTCTTTTCGAGAGTACTGTTTTGTGATAGTAATGAGTTGCATTCATAATAAACAGAGATAACGTACTTTTTACACAGATTTTATCCGTGGTAGTATGCATCTATCTTTTATATGGAATCCATCAGGTATAATATGAATATACATATAACTCCTGCCGGTCCTTCATACATGTATATGTAACTCTTCCCATCTATATTGTACCTGAAAATGTCATATCATGGTGAAATGCACAGTACCATAAATAAAATCTCTGTGGGAAAGTGCATTTTAATTTGTCTACTATGGATATTAGGAAATTCCACAAAATGATGTCTTAAATCGTTAAATTCACATTGTCGAGTCATATTTACAGGCAAAATTATTTTTCTCACTGTCATTACACTTGCAGTTCTGAGGTGCTTTGGATTCCAAAGAGAGCCGAAAAATTATTGACGGATAAAACTGTTCACATCGAGAAAATCTTGCATTGCGGGCATGTAT
The DNA here is from genome assembly GCA_011762765.2 of Rhinocypha anisoptera. NCBI lineage: Eukaryota > Metazoa > Arthropoda > Insecta > Odonata > Chlorocyphidae > Rhinocypha > Rhinocypha anisoptera. The sequence continues at coordinate 2,572 of WURS02057516.1, read as the reverse complement.
TAACAAATAACATGATGATCACAAGATGGAGATCCCAAGTATCCAATTTAACTTTTCCCAATACGGACCGAATCCCATCAAAAACTCTCAAGATCCATCACCATCGCATGAGGTTTTTCTTCTCATTTAGTTTCCATTAGATTCACACTTTGCGCATGCACGTACCTCTTGCAGGGCAATGAGACGTGGTTGGGGACGGTGAACTTGCAGTCCATGATCATGGTCAGGGTCTCGCTGTCGTTTGCCTCCTGGAAGGGGGCGGTACCGCACACCAGCATGTACAGTATCACTCCCAACGACCACACGTCTGATGGTATTGAGAGAGGGAGAGAGAGAGAGATGTGTTAGACGGGAGGACACAAAGGTCAAGAAGCGATCCTTAAAATAAAATTTGCTAAGGAGGCCCTCACTTGGTGGAATCCCATATGACAATAATAAAATATGTTGTTTGTTTAGCTCGGATTTATTTCCACAAAATTACTCAGTACGACTGGTTTCAACGGATTGCCATCATTGTCTAAAAAAACATTGGGAAAGAGAGCTTTAATTATTATAATTATTAGTTAGTTACTAGTTGACCATCTGGTCAGGTGGTAACATAAATTTACATTAGTCACAAAATTATTGCAACAATTACTTGCAAAAATAACATTTCTTACAAAAAATCACATAAATCGCAAGGAAGACGGGATATAGAAACGGAAATAATTTTAAGAAGAAAACATACAGCGATGCATCGAAAAACGTACATAAAAGCATTCCCTTCACAGCCCCCTCAAGATCATTTCAATCATCAAACAAATTTTCAAACAAATTATCTAAAAACCTAGAAAGGAATACAATTGTTATATTATGAGTTTCCTGCATCTCCCCTTGAAAATGTTGATGGTACTAGGAAAGGGCTCAAAAAAACTTTGCAGGTAAGCTGTTCCAATCGGAAATTGATTTATTTAAAAATGAGAATTTTTTTGTATTAAATCTTTGTGACCGACATTTTATCTTGTGTAGGTGATCATTTTTGCCCATAAAACTGGGTTTATCCAGGAATTTATGAAGGAAATTCAATTTTTTTCATGAAGGAAATTTAATTTTTTTCATGAAGGAAAATTAACTTTCAATAACTTACGTTTCAAAATTTCATTGGTTAAAATTACAAAAGGTAACATCTAAATATATACATAAGCATGCAACTGTAAACCTATTTCTCTGAGTATCATACCTACAGGATGAAATAACGGTTTAAGACATATTGAATTTTACTTCCACTTCCTCTTCTCGAATATTAAAAGCTTCTACTCTTATTTATTCGAGGAACTTCTACGAATACTTCTATCTGTTTTTAGTTTCACCAGTAGTCTTCTGTAATTTATTTTGACAACATGTGTAGATACATTAAGGGCATAATTTAGTCCTCTCAAAACATTTCATCCTTTCAAAATAGATTAATAATGTCTTCGATAGCCGAGACTAAGTAAACGAATAGATTATTTTTCGATGGGCTTTATATCGCCCACGGATTTTTAAAATTGGGTTATAAATAAGAATACGACTTTTTTAATGAAAAATTAATAAAATCAATGTCGCTTGAAGTATATCTTGTCTATCATATTGATGTGAAATGAAAGGTAATGAAGTGAAAAATCGATTCTTCCAGAAAACTAATCTTTGGATGAAGAAATCTAGCGTCGGACTACACACGACAATTCTGAAAACGGTGATTAATTTTGTCGAGAAATCTGGGGTTGATCTTGTAACGTCAGAATTATTTGTACCATTCTCCTCCTCGGGGGTAAACCAAGAAAACGCCGCACACTTCCAAATTTACGTCTTTATTCTCTCGCTTCTCACTTCACACTCTCTCCACTTCGCACTCAACTGTCCCGCTATTACTTCACAACAATCCCCACTCTTCCCCATACACAAACACCAAACAAAAAACTTTCAAAAAATCAACCATCCTAAAATTATACTTCACATTAACAACAACGAAACAAATGGCCAGCACACAACATCACAACAATAGGCCATACGTTACAATTTATACACTATATCGAACTATATATGAATGAATACAGCAACTATGATTTTCCCTCATTATCCTACTTCTATCCAGCTTCTAACAGTAAATGAAACTTCTGAAAAAGTGGAATATTTTCACAGTGGTCGAACTATACACTAGATAGTTACAGGCGGATAAACACTGTATCTACGTTTCGCAGTACAGGGGAATCATAGATAACCATTCGTAGAATGCTCCAGTTGTAGCAGTAGTAGTATTTTCGTTTATAGGATGCTTCGACAACTATGGTCATTTCGCACCTCTTCACGTTATAGAAAAAACCATCTGGACAAACACAACAACTACGCCCTCGGCGGGATTCGAACCCGCGACCTTTGCTTCGACGTGCAGCGTGAGGGTAAATTCCAAACGAACGAACGGATTCGAAGCCCGATATCGTAGCTGTCCAAGGCGAGAAAACATTGGTAGTCGATGATCAGGTGATAGGCGAACAGAGAGACCTAGACCGCTCCAACAAATGGAAAGTCTGCAAATACCGGGACAATTCCTCGC
>WURS02057505.1:0-10774 GCA_011762765.2 Rhinocypha anisoptera | reverse complement strand
CAGTAAAAAGATAGACTTACATTACGGAGAGAAATATTTCGAGGCTCCTTGCCCCTTTATCAATCGGAGAGAACTGACCGATATATATATATATATATATATTGTGGAATTGCAAGGTTTTCATTTCTTTTCCTAATATGGAGAAATTCCACAGAGTTAACCCTGAAACAGTTTCCTTTGCAGGTTTTTCTTAACCGATCCATATATTTTTTCCTATTTTGTGGTTCTACTCCGGCATCGATTTGGAAAAAAATGCATGAGTGATCGCTAAAGATAACAGATATTTTCCTACGTTTATCCGAAAAGCGATAAAATTATGAAGAAGACGGAAAATATTCTATCAAAATTTTACATATTACTAACATACAGATACAAGTTAGTTAAGGAAAATAGGCAAACGAAGTGAAATTACAGCCGAGAGGGAATCTTAATTCGCTTAAACAATTTTTCAAAAATCAAAATGGCGTTAAACATATTAATATAAAGTAAAATAACGTGCCTAATGCGAATTTTCTATGTAGTCAAAAGTTAATAGAAGCGTTAATGCTTTACTCAAAACTTAATAATACGCACCTCAGTTTATATATATTTTTTTTTGTGGTGATAAAGGAAAGGTGATAGGAACACTCGCAGCCACCAATCTATAGGTAAAATAAAGTGAGATGTAGGTAGTAAATACTAAATAGGAGAACTAAAGACCTGGCTTCTACAAAACATTTAGGGAAATAAGAATTTACTGGTAATGAATAAATCAGAGGAAACATACACAAGCAATTTTAAGAGTTATTCATCATATTATATGCACACACACATCTATATATACAGAAAAAGGTATAGAATAGGTCGAAACATTAGCGGAATACCGAAGTACCACGGGAATATTCATCACCCGAGTTAAGGATAAACTATCCTTTCCTTGGCTGAAGAAAGTGGTTGTGCTGCTGCATAATTCCTCATAGCTAACACTGCATAAAACTCCATACTGAGCCTTAGTGTGTTAATTTATCTTGCGTTAATATTATTGAAACAATAACGCACACTTGCACGCACACATCCACTCGCATGCTCATGGAATGTCATTTATAGGATCATTACTTTTCAATTAAAACAAAATATATTTATATTTATTGCATTCAATGATTGATTGATTAAAATTTTACGACAACGAGTTTCTTTCAGCATTGAATTGACATCAAACCTACAAGGAGAATAGTTGGCTTGTTATCAACTCATTACTACGATTGCGTATTATTTCGTTAAGGACATACAAAGATATCTTCCGAATAAAGTTGGACGCATAATCCAGATGAATCAGAAGTAGTTATATCTGTAATTTAGCGTTGCTCGGTCATCCAGTATGTATCTTTGGCAGAAGGGAACCTTTTACGCCCTCGTTATTTAATTCTGCCACTGCGATCAAAAAGGTTTTCCTCTTGCGAGAAAAAAAGAAAAATTAAATTCCATAAAATAAAAAAAACGTCAACAGTTGGACTATTTCGATATTTAAACTTCAAAAAATAAAGCTTTGGAGAGAGTTGTAACCCTCGCATATATGCCGGGCAGCCCGAGGCCTCTACCCGAAACTAAATCCTTCGCCAAACAACTCCCGCCCAACCACTTGGCCATCTTTCCATGGACCCCTTACCTCAACGCCCTTACTACACCTCATTAAACTATTTAATTACCCTTCCTATGCAATTACTTTGATCTCAAGTGCCTCCCCTGTTCCCTCATTACTCCCTCTTTCTCCATCCTTCTCTCACACTTCTTCCGTGTCACCTGACCGCCTATAACTCTTTCACATTCCCTTCCTCGTGCCCTTCACTTTAACCTTTTTTAGCCCTTAACTCATTCCAGTCGAAAATACTTCTTTTGAAGACCCCCAGAGGATGTGCGGAATCAAGAGAAACGAGGGGGGGGAGGGGAGAGAGAGAGAGAGAAAGGAAAGCGTGTTATGACTTCGGTTTCCATGCCCCATCGTGCAAGCCGCTCACAGTTTCAGGTGCCTCAATTAAGCGAAGGAAAATTTCGATACGAGTAATTCTCACTTGCCTTTCGGGAAACGAGTGCCCCCCTGGGTCTACAGTATCTGAGTATTCCTGAGGTATTTTCCCGATGGTGTATGCTGGGTAGGAGTGAAAATTGTAGATAACCCAACGATGAGTAATATTTTTTAAAAGGATTTCAAAACTTTTATTCCAAGAAGAAAATAAAAAACACATCCTTCCTACACAGCAATCCCGCTGGCAGTTACATTACTATTTCTCGTATCGCCCAATACTACTTAAATAATACTGTACTTAAACTTTTCTATAGATCTAGAATGCTGTAATACTTTGCTAATCTCCTAATGCAAACTTTCATGTTACGATAGTTTGAAATACAAAACATGTTATTATCAAATACCCAATGCCTGTGCCATTTCATAACAAAATAATGCATTGGGAATTTTTCATGCTATTATGCAAATAAAGGCCGGGGGAATTTCACAAGGTCAATATTTTAATTTTTCACGCAGATGATAGAATAACATAAATGAGATTAGTTAAAAAAACTTCTGTGAACACGTAAAATAAAATGCTGAATCTCCGGACTTCATTTTTCGCATCCCGTTACACCATTCCTGGAAAGTACATAAGTTACTACGATTTTTTTCAAAATATTAAATGAGTTACGCGATCTAAATTTCGCTCCATGTCCTTTAGATTCCCTGGTCAACATTGCTGCTGGAGGCAAAGCATAACTTATAGTCATCACGCACGCGAAATCACTTCGGTTTCACGTGATAAAATATTACTGCGAAAAAATTTTCCATCTCATTCTCGTTCATCATGGTAATTCCTGATCCGAACTCTCTTCGGTCCCGCAAAGAGGCCCAAACCCCGCATCACCCTGCTGGGACCATGCATCACTTGACTCTGAACGATTAACTAATTTTTTTGCATTCATTCCCACAGCTCATTTATATAATGCTTCTCGGAATCCAATTTTCCCCCTTTCCGACCAATCATTCCATTCTGGCTCAAAACCTTTTTCTGCGCATTGTTCCATCGCCTTCCATCTCTCCCCCTCCCATCGTCCGGACCCACAAAAAAGTCACCTTCTCCTCCATCCGCCGTCTCTCTCTCCCTCTTTCCTCCCTCGAAATTTTCTCCGGGCACACTCTGGCCATCTACAGGCAAACATTTCTCCCCTCGATTCCTTCCTCCGTTCTGGAGAAAAAATTCCTCGGGATCATTAATGAGGCTCCCCTTCCAGACCCAAAAAAACTCCCCTCACTCTCACTCCTCTCTCGCTTGCCTCAAAACAACGTCTTTTCCCCCGGGGGAGGGGTTAGCGCAGTTGTTACCGTGCTTAACCGATGACGGTGAGTTTCAGAACAGCGAGGCGCGTGGGGGAGGTGCCACATTCAACTCGTCAGCGAACTTCGAAATTAAAAAAAAAAAAAAATATATATATATATATATATTTAACGACAGGTTAGGGTGTTCTCATGGGGGTATTCGTTCTAACTCTTTTCAAAGTGGACCTGTTTGGCAGAGAAGGCCCTGAATGACCCAGGGATTATTCCCATGTCCCCTATGGGTCAAGAACATCTAATATATTTTTTCCATAAATTACTAGCCCCATCTAAGCATGCATGACATAAATATCTTTTAAGGTGCATTAAAGGGTCTACACTCACTGGAAAAGTCTCCATTTACATAAAATGTGAATGAAATAGAGAATTTAGGCAAGGATTACTTGCATTTCAACCAAAAATATCTCCTGGCTTCTGATATTATATTTAGTAAAACATATTACCAGGAAAAAATGAGAAGATCCTTAAATATATTTAGATTTAAAAGAATAGATTATCTTAAGATGTCATTCCAATATGGATTCATCAATAATCAACGAAATCTAGGGTTAAGAAGAGAAAAAATGTTGGATCTGGTTTGTGTCGTTAAAAGTTTGTCATACGTATGCCAGCCTGGGAAATAATTAAAGTTGTTTCAAAATTCGTGTTTGTTATTCGAGATAACAGAAAAAGTTCCTGATATAACTCCCATGTTAATAAGGAAGATGTAATGGACTGCGTTCAGAATGGTAGTGCAGCGGCTATCATCAACGTCAATTGAGTAAAAAAAATAATTTAAATCTAATGAATCACTTTTTATCCAGGTGAAATAAAACTTTGTTCTCGTAGACAGCATTTGGTGAAGATTTCTCCCGACACCGATCCCTTTGCTACAGATATGGAACTTTCATCTTCTTTATATTATATGTTTCTTAAATTATATGTATATATGTACGTTTATTGGTGCATTTAACCTATTGTGTATAGTTTTAATTCCTGGTTTTTATTTTTGTTTTTATTACTGTTAACTGTTCAATTGTAATTGGCTGCATGCTGTAATTGAACACATTTTTAATAAATAAATTGCGAAAGTTTATAAACAATTGTCCTCCAGATACTTGAAATGTATGAACACAGTAAAAATTAGGATAAATAAGTGAGACAAACGACACATAAATCGTTTTTTATTATATTATTCACAAAAAATTCTAGTTTTATCATGTCCAAATTTTTAAGACAAATTTTCTTTTCACAATATATTTATAAAGATATGCACTTATCGCAAATAGAGGAAGGGATAAGTGTAATGACATTTAGTGGCCAAGATTCTGTAAGTGAAATTGGTCTCACAAGCTAATTTCAAATGCGTTTTGAAGAGTTAAATATGGGTTCTCTACCCTAGGACCTTGCCTCAATATAGGAAGTAATTAGTTGCCTCCGCAAGATATGATTACGGTTATGATTGATGTTTATATATCCGTAAGTTCACGGATCCGTCACTAAATTACATTCCCTTCCTGCCCGTAAAATTAATTTGTCCCCTATATTACTGAAATCGGAATGTATGTTGGCAAGACTCTACAGGATAGCTGTTGAGGCTTAGAAAGATATAGCAATGTTGACTCTTGCTGGCCCTTACGAATTAGGGGACCAGAGTTTCCTCTGGAAAATAAAACAGAGGTTTAATATGAAAATATCTATCAAAGAGATGCGGTCAGACCTAATTCCAAATTCGGAGAAATAAATGAGTGAAACACGTATGAACTCAATCACGAGATACAATGAAAATGTGTTTTTTTTAGTTACAAAGGTTGCGAGGCCGATCCAAAGCTAGTCGAACCGAGTCAAACAATGATTACCGTGGAAAAGTTGGTTCAATTTCATGATGTATTTGATTGAAGTACAGAGCAAACATGATACTAAACTAATGTAATCAATCTAGGACGCTTAAAGCATCTGAATGCGCCAGTGATCAAACTTTACAAAACCATTGTATGATCATGTTAAAGGGATAGGATTTATTAAAATTTAGAAGGACATTGTTTAGAATATTTTTAGATGTATAATTCGTTGTCACATGGGCCACATCACTGAGATTTAACTAAACCAATAACTCAAAATTTTCAAGTGCAAGATATCATTTACCGACATATGTATTGTGTTAGATTTGTCATGAGACATAGGGTTCTCTACACTGGATGGAAACAAAACTAATATTTATTTCATGAGAACTGTGTTATAAACATTTGGTCGAAAATAGATTAAACCAATAATAAGTCGAGAATGATTAAATTGGCGCTCTTTTTGAAGTAATAATTTTCCAGTCTCAATTATTTCATGAGAAATTGGTAACTTGATTTATTTCTTTGGGGAAAAACAATCCAATTTTGTTTATTTTTTGCCCACTCTTTTGTTGTTATCGTAAATCTTCATTACCAGCATAATATCATCTAGTTACGAATTTGCTTTTTAGAGAAATAAATCATTCATTATCATCGTATTAGAATATATATTTAAGAGGGAGTGGCATATTAATTACAGGTTGGTAGCTCTCTTAAAATTAACTTCAGTATTTATTACATGGAAGGACATTAATGGATAGGGCGGAAATGAAAGAAATATACTTATGTAGAAAGTAATTATCATAAATTCAATTAATTATATCACTATGGGTGAAATAAAGGAACAGAGTCTTAGAACGACTTCATAATTGTTTAGTTGGAATATAATTAATTAATAATTTTTAAGACTTCCTGATGAACAGTGATAATCGTTTTTGTCCACGCTCTAATAATTTTACCGGAAAAATATTAAAGCATAGAATCCCCATATTTTTTAACCCAATGCTATCTCAATTTTCTATGGGGTACGGCATTGATAATAGGGTTCGTGTTGAACAAATAATTTCCATTCGTTCTAAGTTAATTCCTGAAATGAGGTGAAAGTTAGCAACCAATTAGAAAAAATAAATCACTCAATAAAAGCCCACAACCTTCACCCTGAACTTGAGAATAAAAAACGCAAACAAAATTCCATTCAAGAGAAAAAAGTACTCAGATATCATATAGAAATTAAATAATCCGCTTGTGCGATCGATTAAGTAAATATTTAAAAGGATAAAAGAAATATCAGGTCTATAGAAAGCCTCCACACTATGCACACAACCATTTTCGAATGAGCTTACTTGTTCGTGCATTAAATTAATTTAGTAATGGAAATTCAAGGTTATGATCGATTCTCCTTGCAATGACTAAAATTTCAACTTACAAGATAAAATGTACTTAAAATACTAGACGCAGGATATTAAGAAAATTCTGCAAAATGAAACAAACAACAGAAAATTGTGTTCCAGTAAAATACACAGGGCAAGACATGGATAGTGCTGATTGTGAAATGGCAATTAAAATGGTTCGCGCTCATATCCTCGAGTGAGCACGTACCACGTATTAGTCGTCTCGTATGGAAAAAACCAGAGCAAAAATAATCTCGGTTTTATAGGCCATTAAACCTGCCCATATTTATTCCCAACGGATGCATACTTGTTTGCTAATCCTCGAAAATATTTTGTGCCCTTTTAAATTGCCCGGAGGATCTCAAAATAAGGGCCTGTGTAAATTTGCCATTAAAACGCATTTTTCTTCCGTCATGCGTCATAAATTTTCAAGTCGGTGGGTGGGGAGATATCGAATAGCGAATAATCCATGAAGCTAAGGACTCGAAGGACTCAAAACAGCGAAGGGACGCAAACGTAGTTACTATTTCATTGTGGCTCGTAGTTACTAGTTCATTTCATTAATATTAAAAATTCTTCTCATAAAGATCAATTATTTAATGACGATGATAAAAATAGAATTAGTATAAGATATTAATGAGGTAATATTGAGTTAAATTAAACTCAATAAATTGATATTTTAAATTATTTCAATATATATGTTTCCAATTTAACATGCATGTGGACTATAAAATACTCCAATTACCATTTCCAAAGGTAAAGTATAATTGCCACCGATGAAATAATAGTAACTGAAATAGACATGCCGTCTTTACTGCCTTTATACCTAATATAGGACTGAACCATAAATGAGTGGATCATTTACAAAGAGCCATTATAAGTTAAGTGTAAGTAAAATAGATTCATGCCCCATACTCATTATTTTTCCTAAGGGGAGATATCACACATTATCCAGCAGAGGCTTGAGGAATTAAATGGAGTATCTATAGCTTTCAAATTTAAGACGTGCTTCTTTACAACATTAATTTCATTGAGGAATAGAAGCAAATTCACAATAATTAAAGAGCATCTTTTAATCTAATACTAACCACTAACCAATCATCCACTAACCACAGTTATCCCATTCTTCGAGCACAATACTGTCCAAGAGCAAAATGTAAAGTTTAACTTTATTGGAAAAAAGACTTTCTGCATTATTACTCTACCAAGGTTTAAAAATGAATCTTTCTTTGTCTAGTAGTGAATGAAATAGATTCATAAAATGGTTCTCACTAGACAAATACAATGGTTCTTTTAATTTTATTATGATCATGCCCTAAGCTCATCAATAATAGGTGACCTAGTATCCTTATAGTGCTGTTAAATAATTTCGGTCCTGGTCTTTCTTTTCTTAGGGAATCCCACGTACCAATTTAAAGTAAGTCCTACCAACTACGCTACGAAACGATCACCACAGAAAGGTCAGCTAAGAAGAATGTGTAAGCAATTCCTGCGCGTAGTTATATGCTTTAAGAGGGCTAACCCTCAAATTGACTTCTCTTTTCACCTACTAATTCTCCTACACCACTCACGCCCTGGGACGATACGGTATTTGCACAAATATGAGAGACTCAGCCGGACAATGGTATGTCCCGCGGAATTCAAAGCCGGAGCCGGACAGACCGCAGGGAGAGAGCTTTTTGAAGGACATGTGAATAATTGAAAAAAAAAGGGAGCCGTTGCCATGGAAATGGGGAGATAATTAAATGGGTCGAGCGACTCCCAAAGCAGAGATTGATGGGAGCGTGGGGCATTATTCTTCCCGTCCCGCCATGTTCCAATCTCTGGCCATGCCCCTTTATGGATCTACTCTACCCCATCCACACTCCCAACACAACCCTACCGTGGCGGCCTCTCCCTGTTCTCTTCGGGGTCTCACCCTCTATTTTACCGTCGCCCCTTCTTCCCACAAAAATTTCACCCCCACAGGCAAACGACTACAAAGGACCTGACCCCTTTTTCTCGAGGGTCGACTGAAAAATATCAGAAAAAGAGGAAATAAAAAAATCGACCAATCAATGCTACATTTCCAAATTTCTCCAATTCGATTGTTCTGTCCCTGTCTAAAAAAATTGTAGGAAATCATAAAATATATATATATATATATTCGATCACTAATCCCTGGAGTCATCAAGGGATTCAGCCCCGGTCCTTTTTATCATTTCCACGTCGGTCGGAGAGCAGGAAATGACATTCTGCAGAAGGGGGAAATGTATGTTGTTTTTGGTCGAAAAAAATAAAAGATTTCGACTCGAAACATTTTGGGTGGCGATCGCTTTGTCGCGGAATAGAAGCTTACATACTCGTCGGGACTAACGAAAAGTTGCCCGAGTAAGCAATCAGTGCGTTACTAATACTTATTCTACAAGCGTGTCTCTTAATGTTAATTGGAAAACCTTAATTAAAATCAATCCAACCGTATGTACAAGGGATTAAATGAATAGGGATTTACAGCGGCAAAAGGGATCTAAATTCGCTTCGTCGATAATCACGAGCATTGACGTCTCGTGCAGCAGTTACCCGTTTAATGAAATCGAATGTTATTAACATTGCAGAGGTTGAAAATTTCCACTTCCATGTACCACTTTGGCGTCAAGCCGCTTGACATCCTGAGCACAGTAATCATGGTGCTTGATTATTCCAAGTCTTATGAATCCTTTGATCACAAGAATAAACATATCCCATGTTTAAAAGTTCGCGTTTTAAACAGGAAATATTCAATCATCGCCTTATTGCAAGCTGGAGCCATTCCAAATAACTATTGAAAATAATTTACACACTCGCTATAAGACAAACAAATCGGGAAATTAAAATTCATATAGCGCCTATGCATATAAAGACCAAATTAGGAGCGACACGTCATGAATGCTAGACACATGATTCTAATATACTTTCAGCTTATCTCACATATAATTGAGTATCCTATATCCAGTTACGTCTCTCTGCTCTCTTCATCTAAGGTTAAGTTTTGTAATCTCGATTATGGCGCCAAAATCCATGTCTCATTCATAAGAATATATGCATAGGGTCTATATTCGTTACGTACCATTGACCAAAAAATTATAAATCAATTTTGGATGCAATGTAATTAATACTGTAATATATTTTTGGTTATGCTATACTTGACTTAATGGCACATTTAAGATTCCTAGTACTGTAAATAAAAGAGATATCATGCAATTGTGTAAATGGATTCCGGAGTTGGTAAGAGAGACTATGTATATGGAACACGTGGCATGCGAAACAAGTACTTGCCCGAATATGAGGACTTTGATGGAAGGTTTTTCACCGTGAGCCTACAGTTGGTTCCAAGGGAAACCCTAGTCTAATGTCAACATTTCGTTATTGTTTACGGACATAGATACCGTTAAGATGGTTAATGGATCTAATACGCAACTGCTCAATGAAATCTAAACAAGCTTTTAACCCTAATTTCCTTTCATTGATGGCTCCCCGATAGCTCTTCGACAAGACCTGCAGCGACAGCAGAGTACTCTAAATGGAGAAGGACGTTAAGATCAGAGGCCATTTTTCCACGCTCTCCACGAGCAAAAATGATCGAGGAGCACTCCAGTTGCTCTTCCCCATCACCGCTTCGCACCTCCAAGAATGACGTCGCATAGATTCAGGAAGGGTGGCGGATGGGTGGGCGGGGGAGGGGGGGATTACGTTAGGTCGACCCTAGCTTTCCCGTGCCGAGGAGAGTGAGGAGAAGAGAGAGAGAGGACAAAATGGTCGAAAGAGGAAAAAAGTGTGGCTCTACGAGTGAGGAGAAGAAACGGGCGTGGTTGAGGGAGAGGTTGAGGTTGAGGGTAGTGAGGGGCGAGAAAGCGCATAGTGTTGAGGAATGACGGGATTGTATTTCGAAATGTGGAGAATTACTGCGGCACAGAGGAAAACAAGAGTGCATTTGGCCTCGGGATTCGAAGCTGAAGAAGGAAGAAAAATGAATACCATTCAGTACACTTGGGACATGAAGGATATGGGGTAAAGACTACCTGGAAGAATTTTCCGGTAGGCTTATTAGGCCTCTGAAATTAGATTACTAAATACGAGGTACATTCAAGTTATAACAGGCCTCCGATTTTTTTTCTAATTATTCACCTTAAAAACAATGAAACTTGTGTTACTTCTCGACGTAATCTCCCTGCAGCCGTACACAT
>WURS02057494.1:0-10774 GCA_011762765.2 Rhinocypha anisoptera | reverse complement strand
GACTTAGCTGTCGAAACGTCGGTGGAAAACAACGCCTGGAACCGGGTGGAAACACGAGAAATCTTCCTTCAATCAATTCGTCGGGAAAATCTGAGATACTTTATATATTTTATTTTTGTAAAATGTATTTCTTTTTTAAGCTGTAATTAATTATAATTATACATACTCCAATATTTAAAAAAAATTATTCAACGCCCATTATCACATATATATTGTCGTGCACTTTATTAAATATTGCATAGGAACATAAAGGCTTTTATAACGCCACGTTTGGAATTATTTCTGGGAGCATTGATATTTTCCAAAACTTTCATGCTTCTTCCTGCGAGATTGATTATGGGACCATAAATATTGTTTTATAATTTATCTTTGACTAACTTCATTTTTGTCATTATCCATTTCCGCCACGTTGCCGCTTATGCCGCTTATCATCAATATAATATCCGAGTTTGGTGAACGCATGCAGATGTTACATTAAAAGGGTTTTCATTTAGTTCACCTATATTTTTATTGCTAATAGTTCACATTATTGGATTAATAATATTCTTTGAAAATCAACCATAACTTAAGGTTGAATCGGGCACAAAAATACACCATCGTTGAATAAATACATGTCGACAGGTGCTGGGTTAGAAATTGAAAAAATTCGGAACTTTGACTTTAAATCCTTCTTCGCCAAAATGAGCATCTTCTTGGGCGGGAAAACATTAATAGGCGGTAACAAATGGCAATAAGAATCGGAGGCAATTTTAGAACGGCATGTGCAGTGTGGTGAAAAGAGAACAGTTGATGATCATAAATGAATGAAGCTGACTGGTAAATGGGTATCACTTAAACGGTTAAAAATTCAACTGAAGCATTTCACGCTAATAAACTACCATGAAATGATGAAGCAGTTGGACGTTTGGAAATTTCAATTCTCGATGGGGGAGAACAATAATTGAAATAAGACACGTGTGAAGTCTGCGAAAGTGAAGCGGAGAGTTGAACGCTCGACGACCGCCGAATCAGAAAGGGAATCGGGGCGAAGCACCTCATCCACGGAATCCGCCTCGACATTCTCGCTTAAATGTCGGGGTGTATCCTGGATGGCTCATCCGTTCGTTTGATTAGTGGACCACCACACCCTCCCACTTTTCCCCTCCTCTTGCGCCACGAAATTGTCAGGGATTTTTATTTGTGGACTTAACTTCAAAATGACATATAATTCTATTACTTTTCTACAGTAATTTCATTCGAGATCACCAGTTTTACATTCATAAAAATTTTTCGACTGCACCCCTCCATTCGTCTCTGTCGAATACTTATTTTCTTGATATAAGATATGGTTTCAGTCTTCACTCGGTGGAATTCTCTCATCGTGAAAGGGTTTAAAAAACACACTGCAATTCCACATGCAAAGTATAATATTGTATCACGACCAGGTTTCGCCGTATCACACGCATCATCGAGTGCCTGACTGAGGACCTGATGATGCTCTGATACGTTAAAACTTGGTCGTGATACAATAAACTTTGCATTTGATATTGCAGTGTGTTTTTTAAACCTTTCCACAATAATTTTCTCATCCCAAGTTCTTCTTTCCAATATTCCTCCGACTGCGCCACCTGCACAGCGTCCCTGCACAGCGTCCCTTTACAACGCATTTCCCTGGCACCATTCTCATGAATCCTTCCATTATTCAACAGATGGTTTTCCTCGGGGACATTCCCGAGTCGAGGGAAAACTGCGAATGTGACCCTTATATTAAAATCCGAATCCAAAAATTTAATGGAAGGCATCTCAATTCTTCCAGTGATTTCTATTTTATTCGAAAGAATAATTCATAATCTTCATAAGAATAATTCAAGTCTTCTTTCTTTCGTCCTCCCTTATCTCTCTCCTCTGCAACACGGATTTCTACCTGGTGACTCATGCCTGAGCAATCACTCAATAGTCCACAGCCACATCACTGATGCCTTGGACCAAGCTTCCCAACTAGATGTGTGTTACTTAGATTTTTCTAAGGCCTTTGATAATGGCGACCACACCCTTCTTACTCATAAACTTAATAATCGCTTTAACATAAGTGGCCCCCTACTTCATCTTCTCGCAGATTTTCTTTCTAACCGATTGCAGAGAGTTGTGGTCGACTGAATCACATCTCCCTCTTTGATTGTAACTTCTGGAGTCCCGTAGGACAGTGTTATTGGCCCTCTTCTTTTCTCTCTTTTCATTGACTGTTTCCTTCCAATCTGGAGCCTGCAACATTCTTCTTTACGCCGACGAATGCAAAATTTTCCGAAGAATCGACAATAGTGCCGATACAATCAAATTGCAAAATTCCTTCGACTCCATTTCAGATTGGAGCTCTATCTGGAAGCTAAAGATTAACCCACTCAAATCCAAAAACTTTATCCTTCACTTTACGTAAACATTCCGTAAAATCATTCTATTCCTTCTCTAGTCACACAATTCCAGAAGTTACATCTCACAGCAATCTCGGTGTCATTTTCCACTCCAAAATGACCTTTACCTCCCTTATTAAAAATCTTTCCTCCAAAGCCATGTCTCTCTTAGGACAGCTTTATAGATTCAGCGAGATTGACAATCCGTTAGTTCTTAAAACAATTTTTCCGGCTGTGTTCTCCCCATTCTGGAGTACTGCTCCCCCCGTCTTGTCTTCTGCGTGCCCCTGCAGCCTAAAAATTCTAAACAGGCCACTCAACCATTTCCTCGCTATAGTCAGACATCGTGTTCCACCCTCCGGAATCTTAGCAACAACGAATTATGTCACAGTTTAGGTATGTCACTTCCTTACAACATCACCGGTCTGTGGCTGACATCAAATTTCTTCACAGAATCATGAATGACCGCTTTAGATCACCGAACTCCTCCCCAACTTTTGTCTACACGTACCGCAAAACGCGTACTCCTGTTCTATTTCGTCTCCCCACCTGCCGTATCTCTCCATGACCCAGAGAGCACTCACCTACCGTCTCTCACAAGCCTTCAAAACCCTCTAATGCCTCTCTCTCCGGAAATAGATGTTACCTCATCTTACCCTTCTTTCATATCCATCATAAATACCCGTTAATAGTTTAAAGTAGACTACCCGTTAATGGTTTCAAGTAATTTACCTGGTCTTCCTTTCCCCTCTCCTTATTCATATCTTTCCTTTTTATGTATATGATCTCGCTATGTTTGTTTCTCCAGTTTTATTGTATTTAATTTGATTCTTGTGTTGTTTCTTTTATTTGTTATTAACTATTATACATAAAATGAAAAGTCGTTTTTCGCTGTTATTGGATAAATAAATAAATCCTAACTTTTTATTTGCATTTCCAAAAATTTTCAGGACATGTTTTCCCCACGACAGATCTTTCCCTATCATAACACAATACTTCGTACTCTTATACGTTAGTTAAATTTTTTTCCTTAACGCTGTAAAAGTTTTCGGGTGTAGTGGACTTCGTTCCACACATTTTTCAAAGTTCATCGTCACACACATTTTCAAATTGAATTCTAACTCCCATACCTCACACCGGTTTTGAATCGCCTTCCGGCCCTTCGACAATGAGTCCCCCGTCTGCCCTCGCTGCATAGATATCTCTGTAAAATACTGCATCAGCAGAAAAGAGGCGAAGTTTACCGTTGAGCACAGTATTAATGTCGTTTATGTATATAGGAGAAACAACAAAGGGACCGATGACGCGATTCATTGTGGGATCGTACCTTTAGTGCTTTTGCTCCTCCTATTCTCAGGCCCAAGTATGATTATTCTTTTTGTTCATGGTAGGCTAGAAGAATAAATATGTTATAGTTCTAAGATTACTTTTCCTTTTTCCTCTTACAATTTCTCATTCTGTCCGTCCACACTTGACATCTCCAGCATCCTTCTCCGGTACCATGTTTCGGAGCCATCTTTTCTTCTCTGGTCTGTTTTTCCAATTGCCCATGTCTCTGATCCATAGAGAAGCACACATTATTTTCACACGTTGGTTCCTTTTTGGTGATGCCATCTTCATTGAGAATGTAAGTTCTCTTCCTCGTGAATACCTTCTTAGTTAGTGGTATTTTTCACGTGATGTCTGTAAAATTTCCTCTGTATTGCGTTTTGATATTTCCAAAGCAGATGAAATATTCCAATTGCTCTAATTATTCTCCTCGAACTTGATGTTTGTATTCAGCTTCCAGAATTTCAGTTTAATTATGATTTATTTTCAATGTGTTTTTTCTTTATTACTTGCCCATGCTCTTAATGGTGTCCGCGGGTTTTCACGTTTCTCTGCTGATAACGAAATGTCATCGACGAAACGTGGAATTTTTTTCATATGTTCAGATGATCAATACTAATTTATATTTCCATTTTCGAAGCTTTATCTGTGGACAAATATTTACCAAAAGCAATCTGTTAAAAGTTTCTTGATCGTCTCTGCGTGAAAATGCACAGGTATAAGTCGCCAAGACTTGATGAAAATTTTTCTTTCAAGATAAGAATTCCGAAAATATTTGATTATCCATGATATTTTTTTGGATTTCGCTCTCGATGAATTTTATAGATTCTAAAAATTAAATTTGGCCTTGAAAGGAGACATTCGTCTGTTTAATCATACCCTTAAGGTTGCGATGAATTTTTAAAAGACGATCTAGGTGAATGATTTCGGGAACTGCTTCGAAGTATCCCGTTCTAAGTTCTAATGGTGAACTAAAACGCCACTTTTCTGAATTACAACAATTTTAAATTAGGCAAAAATACCCTTTAGCCAATGTAACTGCAGTCATCTTTCATCTAGATCTACGAAACCCTTCAATCCACAGCCGGAGCGTGCGGCAGGGAGTGAATCCTCATTACGCACGTATTCCAACTTGTACATGAGAATTAACTATGAAAAATATATTTTCATAGAAGAAAATTTTTATTATGTCATTAACCTTTCAGCACCGGAGCTCAGTTCTAACGCACGAACCCTACTCTCCATCCGCACACGCCTGATTCTCAACTCTCTCCAACCTGCTCCAATGCCTAATTTCTCTATCATATAATTTACCGCCACAACACTCTCAACCACTTCTTTAAGAGAGTGTTAGTCTACCTATTCTTCTTTATTTCCTTCTCTATACTCCTATTAGACATTGGATCTATAGTCACTAACTCTCTTTCCTGAAGTTCTAAACTATGTGTGGCATGTTAAATTTTCTCCACCCCCATTTATAAACAACCCAACTCTTAAACATTCCTACGAATTTTTAATTATTCCTAGGAGAAGTAAAACCTCTACGGTTTACCTCTCCTGGAACCTCTCCTAGAATATGGCATTCACACAATGCGACACACATTTAAATTTATTTCATTCATTTTCTCCAACCACAAGTAGAGTCTCATCATAAATCTCTTCTGACTGCTCGTCGGAGTCATTCTTCCTTCCACGCAGACGTAGTTAAGTACATACGGGGAAATATCGGTGGAAGTTAATAGATGGGAAACAGACACTTTTACGCAAGAACAAACCATGAAATCCTTGCATTTACACAAAATTATTTTCATTTCTTTCAAACACTGTCGATTCAATACGATAGAGGTAAGAATTGAACAGAGCGCGGACCAGTGTAAGACCCAACATGTAGTTTTCTCGTGTATAAGGAATGTGGTATTCGGTGAGCACTGTGATACTGGATTTAAAAGAGAAAAAATTTGATTTCACAGATAATAATATTTTATTCACACAATTCGGGTCTCGTTAGTTTACACGATCGTTTTGTCTCGTGATGAGGTCATTACTGTTTGTATCTGAAGATGGAGCACCACGAGGAAACCAGAGGCTGGAAAAATATTGTTTCATCGAATAAAATATTTATTTCGTTAAATATTTAATTGATAATTTCTATAAAATGACGCCGGATATGATTAAATTCACTCTGTGCTATACAATGCTTTACTTTTCTTAATTTTTCATAATACTACTAAATTAAAAACTACTTCGAAATAGAACATTCCAGTTTCAAAGCAGTGGCAGATATTATCTCCTTCTTCCAAAACGAAGATAAAGAGTGGTTGGTAGACTATTATTGGGTGATTTATAACAGCCGACGAAATTTTTGGGCATCTGAATCTTTAAGACAGACACCATGTCAAATTATAAATCCGAGATACTACGTCATTTATTAATTTAACCAATTCATATATTCAAGTAGGGGTGGCACACTTAGATTTTATCCTTGATAGATGCGTTACGACAAATTTTGTTTCTCTTTCCTGGATTTGAATATTCTTTACTGAGAAATACACCAAGTAGATACAATGTAAAACGAGAAATTCCGGAAAAGTTGAGAAAAATCCCTGTGAAACGGGCAAAATAAACTGAACGGCCGTAAAATGGTAACCGTACAGCCGTGAAAGTAATACTTTAGGTACTCGATGAAAGAAAACGCACCGTCAACGAGTCAAATCAAAGTTTCATGGATCCGTAATTAGTTTTTTAGTTTTTAGAATTAAACCTTATTATAATTTGCTTCATTTTGCATTGGGGACTTTGTGATCAACGAATCGTCATTCTTTTAATTTATTGCCCTCCGGAATGAAATCGTCCAAACTTTTGTCGGAGAGCTTTCTTTGGCGCGCAAACGGTCAGTCCACAAATCCGATCTCAGATCGATCGATCGATCGATCCCCACACACACACACTATTTGGGAGCGCATTAATCGATCGATGCGCAATCGTGTTCGTCTCCCCATCGCGGAAGTATGTGACGCATAAACCCAAACACATGTCAACACTTCTTTCTAAAAACGTGGAAAGGAAGTTAGATCCGTTTTGAACATAAGTTTATTCTTATCTATCGGGCAAATCAATTCCTGTTAGGAACACCTCGAGTAATTGCATGTGAGGGTCCGATGACTTCGGCATTAAATTAGGGGGATGTAAATGGAGATCCGTAAATGAAATTCGGGATTCGTGAACGCTTACCTTTTGGAGAGACGAGCGATACAATATATTAACAGCTTGAATTAAGTTGTTACGTAACATTCTTTCCATTTGTTTAAATCGACAGACATGGAATTTATTTGACTGGATCATCAATTAAGACTAAAAATATGCCCTCTAGAAACATATAGCGTATACCTGATCCCAAAAATATTAATATTCAATTTGAACTCACCTGAAAATCTTGTGAGACGGTCTCCTTCGAGGATTTTATTCTATTCCACGGAGAAATAATATCCACGTCCGGCACCGCACACTGTGGGGCTGTAAACATTCTTTCATTTTTTTTAATTACTTCAGTGCTGGAAACGAAGAATGTATTTCCAGAAATTATAACGATTACAGTGGTGAGAAAAGATTTTTAGAGAAAATGAATATAGATCATTTGTCAAGGATCGAGATAATGAATAATTTTACGGAGCGAAGAGTTTTTTTTACTATTCCACCGGGTTACAATTTCGTAGAACGAGGTTTCGTCACTCATGCCCTCTTCGAGGGGAAACGGTGAAATTTCAGTCTTTGTTTATTTTTATTGGTTGAGTTTAAAGGATTCACACAAAAATCTCGATAAATATATACGGTGGTGGTGGCCATCGAAATATATACAGTAGGTCCAATCTTTTTTTCTGTTCCTGTGTTGTTCTTTGTGCTGTGCATTGTTTATTGTATATATATTTATTTATATTTAATGTTTTTTTTAAACCGGAGACCCCACTTTATTGTGTGATCATCAGTAGATTGAATTCTTTTTACGAAAATGTACTTCACTCAGAAGATCATTGGTCACTTTACGATTGAAAACTCACGATTATGCGAATTTGCGTTTAAGATTGTTCAGTAAACATTACATTTTTAATTGCACTTATTTTCCCTCACAGTTTGAACCCAGATTTATGATGCAGATTTATGAAGATCTATTGCCCAATAGATCCCCAACTTTGCATTACCGGGCAATCGGTGTCAAATTAGATTCACATTTTACGGCGAGAGTATTCATAAGGCGGTTGTTCCCGCGGATCGAATAAACACCGTAAATCAGGGATTTAGTATATGCAAAAAAAATAAACACGAACCTCTCCAAGAGGACATGGATTTCCGATGTGGGAAATGTCCTTTTCTGGTTTGAATGACCGTTTGTGCTGTATTCATTATCCGTGTGTCGCATTAAAACTAATATTCCTTTACCATGGGAATGGAGCATATAAACCAACAAAAATAAAAGAGAACAACTTCAAATAAGTGAATAAACTTAGATACACGGTTGGAATACTGAAGAGGTGGTATATGAAAAAGGCAGATTAATATCGATACTCCACTGTGACTTCGTTGGAATGGAGGACCTCGTATACTTTACTGATGATCAATCCTGTTGATAAAATATTTATTTATTTAATATAACGCCAAAAACAGTAACAAGACCTTTAAAATCGGTTTTATAACAAAATAAATAACAAATCAGAAATTAAAAATAAATAATAAATGTAAAACTGAAAAAATAATACAGGAAACAAAATGAAAATGATTAAACACTATAATGACATTTGAGGGGGGGGAGAGATGAAGGTGTAATTGGTCAACGAGAGGAGAAGGGCAATCAACAAGATGTGGATTCAAGGATGTTCATGCGGTGGTAGAACATGAATTAAGAAGTCTTTGAGAAATGGATAGAGGCGGCTCTCTGGGACGTGTGTGGTAGAAAGAAGACTGGAATTGCGAGAGTGTGTTCGGCGGAAGGGAGAAGAGGGAGGGAGAGCGAATGAGAGAGAGAGAGATATCAGAGCGGAAGAATATAGTCGTTACTAACGTCAAAAGCCGGGTCGTGATTGTTTTTTGTCTTTTATTTTGTCTATATATTGTATTGTTGTAACAAGGAATAAAAATACTTGTACACTAAATAACGCTATTACAGAGATTACAATCTCCCGTTATTGAAGACACCTCGAAATTTGATGGTAATGTAAAAACTATACGAAAATATTATATTTTTAAAGTGATGGCAGATTATTTTTTTAAATGATGGCAGATTTGGTGATACACCATTGTTACGATGTTTTTCCAAATTAGTTTTCTTGGATTATGAATTTTTTTTTTAAATTTTAAAAAATACTATGTTTGATGGACCTTGCCAAGGTGTCTCTATTCACTTACGGTTTGTCAAAAGTAATGTCTTGATCGGCGAATCTTTATCGAATATTTCAAAGAAAAAATACACTCCAATGTAAAATGAAATTCAGATGCTTATATTGTAGGAATCATACTTTATTATGTACCCATATCCAAGCATACGTGTCATCTCGTGGGATCCGAATAAATGTATATGATATCCTTCGTGACGAGTATTTTCAATAGATGGAAGAAGATAGAAGAGCCAAGAATTAAGGAAAGAGTAGGTCACCGCTGGTCTTCAATTTTCACATCGAGAGGACATTTAGAGATCACAGAAAATTTAAAATAAAAGGTGTAAGGGTAAAAAGAAAATTACATACGTACTTCCATATGCAGATCACATATTGTGATAAAGACAGAGGGGAATGAAGTTGGTTTTACGAAGGCATCGGTCTCCATGGGAATGGAAATGAAAGTGCACAACTTGAGGATGACCACAAATGAAACAAAAGCGGTCCAATGAAACAAATGACGATCGGCAGTGGTCGGTGTGAGGAGGACAGTCGTCGTCACAATAAGTAACCGACGGGGTGGGCGGAGAGGATTCATCAGCTGCCTAGGAAGCCGGATGACCAATGATGGGAAATGGAATAAATAGGGCATTTTTCTAAAGAAAGAATAACATACTGTAAATAATATTAGACTGAAAATATGGAAGATGCTCATTAGGACATGATTTAGAGCATAATTTTGCACAGAAGTAAGAGTATATTGAAAAAGATTGGATGCAATGAAAATGGGTTGACGCATGAGAATTCTGAACATTGTATGGAATTACCCGAGTGAATAATGCGAGAGTGTTCTGAGGAGCCGAAGTCGAAATAGGAGACTTATAGAATAGACTTACTTTCTAAAAAATGGGGAAAGTGATGGGACATTTATGTATTATGGCACGACAGCTTAGTTAGGGCCTCACCGGGAGAGTCGAGGTGAAAGAAGTCGAGAGGAGGGAGAGACGAGGGAGAGAGGGGGGCGAGAATCGAAAACTTACGATGGTGAAGAACTTGACACGAATTTTTTACCAATATGAATTCTCGAGATACTCCGCACCACAGTAACGCACATATTTAGCCCAGTGCACTCTAAGAATATTGGACAAGGGACCAATGCGGTCTTCTCTCCTAGACACCCTTATTTCTCTATTAGAAACCTTCCGACACACCATTCAATCCTCATAAAATCCTCTCGTCGTCTCCCTCTGCAATTAATCACGCAGCCCCAACTTGATAATACCTCAATACACAACAAATCCCCCAATAAAAATTCCTACCTTTACCAGCATCCTTACTATTTGATCCTCTCCGATTAGAAAGCAACGGCATCGTAACTTCCCACCCCCCCCTCATGGGGACGACCGGAAGAGTCGGGAACAGGGTTCCAACGGTGGGGATAACCATCGATAGAGAACGCATGGTGGTGGTGGTGAAACTAATACGTCTTATCTTGGAACTATTAATGCTCTACGTATCAAACTAATCAGAAATCCTATGCTCGGTGTTCGGGACCCAGGGAGCGTTAACTCTTTAGATCATTTGCTGTACGTCAATTCGTTTCACCTGGAGAGCTTTCCTCCCCCCCCCCACTCCCCTCACCCCCGCCCACCCCTCCACGGAAAGTCTCCCCCCCCCCTCTCCGTCATCTCC
>WURS02057483.1:0-10774 GCA_011762765.2 Rhinocypha anisoptera | reverse complement strand
CCCTGTGACTGTGTTATATATATATATATTTATATATATATAGATATTTATATCCGTACCCACATACATTTATACAGAAATAACCGCCACATGGCGAAAACACACATTTTAATAATAGGAAATAAGTAAAGGGAACAAATAAAAGGACGAACACAAAGTGTGGTATAAATATATGGAAACCGACAAAATCATTTGAGAAAAAGTTTCATCCTTAGCCGGAACTCGAACACCGGACTTCCCCAATCTCGATATAGAGCATGCTTTAACACATTACACCACCGAGAGCTGCCTTTTCGCACGTGATTTTCATGGGCAATATTCTAAGTATTTTTCTCCAGATAATGGCTTTGACGACCGAGAAATGGCTTTAGTTACTGAAATGCATGCCACTATTGTAGAATGGACAAGCACAAGGGATGATAGGAAAGGACATAAAAGGAAATGTTACATTAACAGACATACGAATTTTAAAGAGGTACAGCGTGTTTTGAGGCACGCCTCTAAACGCACTGTACCTCTCAGATATCAACGAATTACAATATATCTGGAAGTCATCAGCATAAAGATGGTATTTGCAGTGTATTATGGCTTCGGAAAAATAATTTATAGAGAGCGATAAAAGAAGAGGGCTAAGGACTGAACCGTGAACTACGCCTCTGGAATCACTTATCCAGTTAGACCGAGTATTATTAGGGCCGACCACAGATTGAGTGCGATTGCTGAGGTAGGATCGAAACCACTCTACTGGACTACTTGAAAGGTTCTATTTGATTAGTTTGTAAAGGAGCAGCTCATGATCTACCATATCGAAGGCTTTTGAAAAATCAAATAATAATGGGACTGTGACCTCTCGTTTTTTCATTGCTCCTCTTATATCTTCGGTGATGTTCAATAATGTTGTTTAGATGCTGCATCCCATTCGAAAGCCTAGTTCACATGCATTTCATATGTGGTTATCGATTACAGATTTATTCAGTTGTTCAAATACCACTCGTTCAATAATCTTATAACAAGCACAGAGGAGCAATGAAATTGGTCTGTAGTCAGATGGGTTGATAGGCTCAGAGCATTTCGGGATTGGGCGTATTAGAGAATGCTTTCAGATCGTGGGATATTGCGCCGTTTGAAGGGATTCATCAAAAATATTAAAAAGGACCGGAAGTATGACCGGAAGTTCTTGTATTTATGACGGCGACATTTATTGTGTTATGACCTTTTGCATTTGTGGTTATATCTGTGCATGATGCACTCGTGATCGAAGAGGTAGGAACGTGAGGAAGAAGTGAAACTGGTTCCGGCCATAGAAATCGGTTATGATACGCCTTTCTAAGACGCTGCCTTCTGTTCCACTCATTACTACTTTCATTTGTTGAAAAATAATTAATGAGTATATCTAAATTAATATTGATAGGATTATTATTGCACTAATATTACGAATGGTTTTCCTCATCGTAGTGGTATTTGTTTGTTTTCTTATAGCATTGGTAAAGTGTTCTCTTTTGGCCCTGCGAATCATATCTTTAACTCGCTTTCGCAGTTCTTTGAATTCTGTGTAAACGGTCGGGTCTTTATTATTGTTAATAAAGATAATTTTTAAATTTAGTTTTACTTCTTAACTTTAATGAGGTGGGGAGGGAGTAACAGTATTGAATGGATGATATTCGGAAGGAATTTTGATAGGTAGTGGTGTGGTAGTCTAAGACGTGGAAGAGGTCGGGATTTGGACGGGTACAATGAATTTGAATTTAGTTTCTTCTGGAATGTGCCTATTAAAGTAGGAGGCTTTTTACTTCCAAATATTTTATGCATAAAAACACCCAGGATGTATTTCCATCGATTTTTTTATGCTTAAACATTTTAATTTTTTTTCAGGTAAGATGAGATAAGTTCACCCTTATGACGGTTGTATATAAATATGATACATGAGTTAAGATTATGTTGAAGCGTTCGATACATAGGGTAAATCAGGCCACACTAGACAGCAGTAGTCAATCAGAGGGAATACCAAAGTGGATATTACAATTTTTATGATTTTTTCAGTTAAGAAGTTCCTTTGGACCTAAAGTAAATACAAGCTTTGTTACTTTGAAGCTTTGTACAGAGTACAATCAATCTGATAATTCCAAGAAAAAGTAGGGTTAAGTTGTATTCCAAGACTATTGATATTTCTAGAATATGGTCTTAGAACTTTGGAAATTGTAAGGTAAAATATTGGTTCCAGTTCAAGAGAACTAACATAAATCGACTTCCAAAATAAGAATTCTTAGTTAAAAGTATCGCAGAGAAAGAACATGTCCATCTAATTAAGTACCTAATTGAAGACCACTTATATTAATATTTAGCTTAAATTATATTAGGCTGCTGGACCTAAAATAAATCTGTTGTCGTATCAATATATTACTTCTCTAGTACCGGTTTGGACTCCTATAGAGAGAATTGATCAAATATCCATATTGATTTCCTTTTCTCATTTCCCATCCTCACCAGCGCCATAAATATTAAAATCTCTAATTAATTTAATGTTTAGAGATATTCCCAAAAAAGGAATAATTATTGACGATTACTTTTAAGTCTTCTTCTATCTAATATTACGTATGGAAATAATTCGAAAGTAAAATCTTCGAGGTGGCTACACCATTTAATACTTTTATATACCTTGCTTTGGTTAGAAATTCTCGCGCAAATTCGTTATTAGTCATGCATGCAGTCTCATAAAAGTCTAGACATAGAGAGAACTATATTAAAATATCAAGAAAATTAGTCGACTTTAATGACTTTTGACTATCAGAGGTCTAGAGCCTAGAGCGTAGTAGAAAAAAATACCTATCCGCTTCTTAAACACAGTCGGGAAAAATGAATCTTATCCATGAAGTTCTCTTCTCTTTTCCGATATCATTCCCAAATTACGCACAATCCTAGTGAATATACAAAATCTCAGACATGGTGAGATATATTAAATTTTGGATAAGAGGGTTCCTAAGGAATAGGTATAGTAAAGATTATATCGTTCCTTCAGCGTAAAACGGGAAGTAATTTCACGTGATACGTCATCCAAACGTGTGGAAATTAAGAAAGAGCAGGGAAGAAGAAAAGATCCCGAAAAGAGAGATAACCCCGACTTAATCAGAAATACAAATTTCCTGTTTTTTTCCTAATTTATCAAGCTTAATAAAAGAAAAGAAACCAATTTTAGCATTATTAGTGAAATTCCATGCGTCTTTTCATCCAAGGGAACGGAATGAAGAGAGAAAGGAGTGTCGACTTCCATAACAATAGGTTTCAGCAAAAGCACAGGCACGATCCACATTTTAGGAGATATTCCGTTAATGAGTAAAAGAGTTTTGCGAGCACGTAGTTAATGACGAAACCACCCTTAGTTCTGGTGGCATCCATGCCTTTACTGACTGACTCGTTGAAGACGGTATTCAATTAACATCAGTTTCATGCAACTTCGTAAAGGGTTGTTTCTACGTGCATGAAGGGATGTGGACATTTCGATAGGGTGATAATGATAACAGTTACTTTGTTAAAGCTTCAAGTTGGAGGATTAAAAAAATAAACGTAATGGGAACTCAGTATTGCTAGAGACTTTTAAATCTGCTAACTGATTTATATTTTTTGACATGTGGATGCGTTAGATCGAATTTCAAAGAAGCCCACAACATAAGATTACTAAAACTGCACCTGGCACCTCGAGATATAAATATCGTGTTATTTCTATTTCCGAGTATTCGCTGAATTTCAAGTCATCATTTTTATTTTGAATCAGTTGTACAGTCTTTCTGTATATAGTGAAATAGTTTTAGAAGGCAGAATAAAACTAAAGTCAATCATCGCTCTGACAATTTTCTGAATCCGTGGACAGTAACCCATTGATGGAATGATCAATAATAAATGAATGAGTCTACTGAGAAGTTTAAGCACAGGAGTGATACCATATCGTGACCGGGGATTATATGTGAAAACCTTTCGATCCACATCACCTCGAGTATACGTCCACCGCGGCGGTCTTCTGATGGTCAATGAGGAATCAGCATTAACCTATGATTACAAAATGGACCGAATTAAAACGAAAATATGGAACATGAGCGACACTACAAATCAAAAGAAAACTCTATTGAATGGAAAAATACCATTAACAATAAATAAAAAATAGATTGAAAAAATACACTGACTAATGAAGGAATTTAAAAACTAAAATATATCTTGGATTAATTTTTAAAGTAAAAATCAATATATGCACAAAGGTAGAGATGATTTAGTTCTCATTTCGACTCAGTTATATATTGAATCCTTGACCTTTTTTCACATAGATTCAGTTTTATTCCAGCCTTCAGATAGCATATATCAGGTACGAGGTTACGATTAATATAAAAAGATGAAGGTAATTATTTTAAGAAATGAAAAACCTTGATAAAAAAGAGATTTGGTGTCTTACACATATCGATAAATTAATTTATTTCAGTGTTGAAGAGATATTTTACTCGTATCAATATGAAACTTTTACCCTTCCAATGGCTATGCGCTATTAGATTCGCGAAGTCGCGAGCTATATGAAAAATTGAGTCCACGAAAAAAAAGGTTGCACCAATTAAAGTACTTATTAATTGTCAAAAAACTGTCATTTTTACCGGGAAAAAACTATATTTTTCAGGGAGGTGTTGTCTTTTCTTGGAATTCTGAGCTACCTAAAGTGGCACGCCCAGATATTTATTCACGAGATAAGATTACGACCTGTAACACCCGACTGATAACCCAATGTGTAATCCAACATTCTTAACTCTTTAACCACCTTACACGCGGATACCTTACAAAAAAACGCAGGCGATCATTCATTCTTCAAAAGTGTGCATAAGTGATTGAGAACCTTCACAAATCACGGGGAGATAGCGAGAAAATAATCTTAATTTAGCATGATAACAGTCTTCGTCCAACTGTGAGATACTTCCGTTAGGAAATGAGGAGGGGTCTCACTTTGGCGCAGCCAACTGATTTCCAAGAACGTGTGTAGGGCGGATGGAAGGAGAAAGCCCACTCCTCTATCTCACACATTTTAATTAATGAAGAAATGGCGGTTGGGCGGAGGAAGAGGAGATAGGCGAGAGGGGAGGGGTGGGAAAAATTAGACTAGATATATTTTCCTTTTTCCCCTACAAATCACGCGCAAGGAGTTCCTTAACTTTTAGAAATTTTCGGAGAAGTTACGGTGTGTATATTTTGCGGAAATTTTAGCGGTTTACCAGCAGTTCCGGGAATGCGCCCTTTCTCACCTACAGACTACCACTCTGAGGATAGCCGAGAGAGGGCATAGTATTCAAATTCTAAATGGAAAGATTTCCATGGAAAAGTATTTTCTGGTCTCGTGGAAAGTGTATACCTTCAGTGTAGACCCAGAGGAGTGGAAGGGAGATAAGAGAGTTAAGCGAAAAGGGACGAACAATATTCGTGATGCTTTGAGGGAGGCACTTTTAAAATGGAACTCGGAAATCATTCAAGAACAATGGACGATTTCGCTAACGACTTAGCTAAGGAATTCCAAAACCAGCATATTAATATTTTCAATTGATTGTGATTTTCAATTAAGAGTAATCAGGAGAATCTATTCATGTAAAAATTGTGAATTTTTCAATTTTAGGGCTTCATTCAGCAGAGACGTCTTCATCATCATCATCTTCAAACAGAGAAATCTTTCAAAATGTGTGTCAGTCATTCTCTACGATCAACGGTGTATACTCGACCATATTATACTCGATTTAATGATCACTTAAAGACACCAACCCACACCTTATTATAAATTTTAAACTTTAACAGTTTTGGGAACATGATATGTACGAGGCAGTTGTCTGGGACATGACTTGACAACTGACGACTTGACTTGGGACAAAAAAGAACTTTGATAAGGGACGCAGTTGCCACCAGTAATTAAAGACCCCTTCAAAATGTTAATTTTAAGACATTCAATAAAATTAAACGATAGGTTTGGCAAGAGATAGCTCGCCCCTAGGGCAAATAAAGTAAAACGCAAGGGTAAGGGGATGGAGGATATCCGTTCCTTTCTATGTACCCACCGGCGATTTCTATTAAGAGAAGCGAAAAAAATGTACATCTTTCGAAGGTGCCCAGATAATTCCGTCATATATGAATCTTCATTTCCCAATCAAGAGGCTACATTTCATAGCGAAATCTTCTTACTATGATAAGGTCACATAGAGTATCGGAAAATATAAAATTTACTCAAATTAGCCACGTTTCTCGATAATTTTTGCATTAGAAGATTTTAAAATATAAATTCAATCCTTCAGCATTTTATTTCCATAGCTTACAGGGAAACCGGAGGGAAAACAGGAAAGGAACTGCCTTCCCTCATTACCATTATGTGTTAATTTGCACAATTCTCTATGTGCAGTCTATTCTCTACGGTGTGCACTCTACCTTCATCTACAAAGCCAATCTTAGTTGGTTGAATTAGAGTTGAAGAGTGCTTTATATGGTTACAACCATAGATTTTTATATAATCCTACAAGACATGAACTTACGATAATCGTACTTAACTTATAAAATGAATATTTAAAATCACAATTGGACCTTAAATTGAGTAAAATCGTTCTGATAAACAAATAATTCATTGAATTTTTTAATGATTATTTGGAAGATTGGTTATTTGAATTAATTTAAAGGACGTATAATACTTCCATTTGGATTCTTTATTATGACAGTAAAGGGAAAAGTTCGGGAAACTTTCATAAAACTATTGTTATTATTTGGTTATATAATTTTAACATGGTGTGCTGGTTGAATATTGGTTAGTCAATCTAAACTAGATAATCTAGACCAAAAATTATTTCATTTGTTTCATGTGATGATTGAGAAAATAACTATAACCCCAAATTTCATCTTTGGATAATTTTAAAGTGATAGTTAAAGTACATTGAACGTTCCATCTGATTAAAGAGAAAGTATTTTCCGTCTATTACCGCAACAGGAAAAACTTGCCAGATGTTGCTTGACAAAATTATTAATCAGAAACCTGTCAGAAACACGCGTTACCCTTTTGGCGAGGACCCTATCGGCTACGGAAAATTTCAATCGTAAAAGATCATACAAAACCAATAACTTTTATGAGAGCTCCAGGCAAACCATGTCCTACTCCTATAGTAAACATATCCTGCGACAACACATACAACATATCACATATCCTAAACAACACATACTACGCCCAAAAGGACAGATAGTATTGATATAAGAAGTGGTTAGGATTGTGGAATAGAGTTCACTCGGTCCCGTTTTTCACTCGTCAATAATGCGAAGTGATGGGATAGGAAAACACATTAAACAAGAGTTTTGTTTCCATCGACTTCTAATTCACGTGTTGATGAACACAGGCACTGGTGTTCTAACAAATTTCTCTGCAATCTCTCTTGTGGTAGCATTGCGGGTGGGGGAGTAGGGTGAGTAGAGGTCTTCGTGAATGTAATTGGACCCATTACTAGAAGAGTGGAGGAGGTGGAGAATGAGATGTGGAGAATGAGATGCAGAGAAATAGGTAGAAGGAAGAAAAGAGAGATTAAAATAGGAAGAAGTGAGAGGCACCGGATGAGGGGAAAGTAGGAGAAGAACTTTCGTCCCCTCCCCCCTTAAAGAGAGAGAGGGAGAAGTGAAAATTTGCTAAGGCGCGGGCGTAGGTCGGTTGACTTGGGTGAATCAGTTCACACTACGAGAAGCAGCGGAAAAAAACCCTAAACAAATATTGGCCTCCAACATGAGAGAAATCTGGGATACATCATCACCTGGAGGTATATACGTAGGACTCCAGTCGATTAAAAGGAAATGGGGAAGATAAGGGCTTGCAGAAAATTTAAATGAAAATTTGCGTAAACGAGAGGTTATAATTTAAATATATTTTTACCTCTCAAACGTATAAAATCGAGTCCATACGCGTACACAATTTCACAAAAAATTATGTCACGAGTTTCTCATGATGCAGAACGTCTCACTGTTGCATAAAATTAAGACAAAGAAGATAAGGCATTGAAAGTAATTTTCGGATAAACCATTCAGAGGAGAATACGCAATTTTCTTGAATGCATGTCAATGGGCAAAGTTAAAAGGCAAAGTCAATGGTGAGAGTAAATTGTTGAATTGGAATGGTGATAATTAGAGTGATGGTGATGTTGGAACTAGGTATATGCAATTAAAATATCAAGGACAGACTACTCACGGATATACAACATTATATTATATTATTGTTGTTTATATTATATTATATTATTGTTACAGTTTTAAAAACTAGAAACCGTATCACTTCGCGCTGCTCTTCTCATGAGCATGAGCTAAAGCGTACGGTCGTGTCTTTTCTGGTCCCCTGACGTCAAAATGGACAAGAGTGCTATCAGGCATGAATACTACGATTCTGGATGCTTGAACAGAACATACCACAGCACCGTAGTGAAATGTGCTTTAAAATTGTCATGATCATATTCCGGATATGTTAAGACTCACCATCGTATTACATGTACGTGGGTATTAAAATATTTGAATGCATTATTAAAACCAATTTTGAATTTTAGTCGATTTCGAATGTACGCAATTTTTACAAAATTCGTCAATTATTAATTATTTGTTACTTTAAAGTTCCCGAGAATTAATCTAAGATTTTTCTATATTAATATTTTGAGTATATTTCTTAATGATCTTTTATTGCGTCGCACAGGAAATTAGTCAGTCTTTTTTCATAGATCTAGCTTATCGTTAAGTGCATTCAATTAGGAATATTTTTATCATGGTTGCAAATTCATTGGAGCTGTAGCGGCGTGCACAATTAAAAACACCATATTATCGAGAAAGTGATTAATGAAATCTTATTTATTGAACTGACCATCAAATTTTCCCACAAAGAAAAGGAAAGTTAAATGAAACTGTGTTAAAAGCATATGATATAATTTGTTTCTGTTATATATATCTCAAATATCCAGTTATTACAAAGCATACATGTTGTACTTTTAGCAAAATAAATTACAATAGAATACCATTTCAATATTTGATGTCTCTTTATTATTTAATTATTATTAATGAAATATTTAAAATGAATTCATTTTAAATATTTCATTAGGATACCTTATCGATGATAATATCTATAGATGATTACATTTTTTAACGGGAATCGAATTGAATGAAACAAATTCAATTGAATATTTTTCCTTTTTATCTGCCATGGACACGATATATGGTTATTATCATTTAACAATAGCAATTTAAAAAATAATTTCTCTGACGAGATACGCTTTTTAATAATATTTTGATCATTAAATCTTAGCCCAACAGAAAGTAGTGCAAAATTGGCTTGGCACTTAAGATCTGACCCGGAAAACACTCTCGACGATTAAGTATGATGAATGACAATTCGATTGTTTTCAGGTCTTTATATTTTACTGCAATCGGTAATGATTTTTCACATAAGCTACCCACCTAATACCAAATTTTGGAAATGGTAAAACGTTAACGTCATACATGTTTTACTTGTTTAATGCATATCGCATTGAAACTCTGCATTTTTTAATGTGTTTTTCGGTTAAGTAATACTCTTCCTTCATTACCAACATTCGTATATTCCATTCGTATATTCGTCATAAAAATTATTTCGGAACAGTTTACATTTTTTCTTTATCACTAATTATTTCAGACTTTTCTTTCAAATGAATTAATATTTTTTATAGGAGTGCAGGTCATTCATTGCCCCTTCAAATCGAAGAAAAACCAAAATGAATTAACGCAATACCCATGCCCAAGGCGGAACTCGAACTCGCTATCATTGAATTCCCCGGCGACATGGTTTTTCACAGGGCTAACCCAGACCATCGAGAGACATAAATATTTATAAAAATGAAAGCCACTAGTTTTTCACCCCGTCTCCGCGGATGAATGGGAACGCTCCCATTTATTTTCAACGTCTTCTCCGGAACAATCAACAGAAAAACAACGGAACATGAAGTTGAGCGATGAACGTCATGGCCAAATCTAAGAAATAGGTTAAAAAACTTGAAATTTCCACTTTAAAAACTTCTTATTTACTCCGACATGTTTCGGTGCACTACACCATTAACAAGTGAGTTCTTCGACACTATCAAATGGTGTAGTGCACCGAAACATGTCGGAATAAAGAAGAAGGCTTTTAAGTGGAAATTGCAAATTTTTTAACCTATTTCTTAGATTATGGATCGTTTCCACCACATCTCACCTTGCTCTATAACGTTTAGTCATGGCCAAAGCTGCTAAGAAAACAAATTTCATGGCTCTTTGGAGAATTATCGGCATGAACCTCTAATCTAGATACGAGAGATTTGATACGTATCAGGTCGTTATCAATCACCAGGCCGTGGAAGGATGTTCAAAAAGAGAACTCAGGTAGAAAAAACAGGTAGGACAAACATTGAGCTACAAGTTTTCACATCTAAGTATAAAAATATTTCGTTACCAGTTATACAGTCTTGGACCAAAAAAATAAGCGCGAGCTTGCTTATCAAACATGAATTTTTAAGAAAACAGGTGTTCTTAGAAAACTCTTACCATGACGAAGAGTTTATGAGGTTCTTGCATAGTATTTTCCAAATTAGTTTCCAAAGACGCTTTCAACCAAGGTCTCCAAAACAAAAAAGTTAAAATTTTGTCAATATTTATCGTTTGCTTCTTTATTAAATATTACCACCACAGTGATCAACCCGAAGGTTGGTATGTTAAGTGAGGGTATAGCTCACCTAGTACTAAGCCCACGGCGTGT
>WURS02057473.1:0-10774 GCA_011762765.2 Rhinocypha anisoptera | reverse complement strand
CCCTATAAATGAAAGAGCCCTTCATTTCGGCTTCCCCGCGGGAGCGAATATTTTTGGTCTTATTTTGTGTGTTTTTTTTCGTACATCCGAAATAAACGAATGTTGATTGATGCCGCGTCCCTTCATTAACGTGTGTGCGTGAGTTTTGGGCGTCGCCAATTCGCCACAAACCCCCAACCCCCCGCGAAATGAAAGCCTCTATCACTCTTGAAATTGCTCCCTATTTATCATTGTCTGGCTTCATCCGTTGATACGACCGAAGCGGCTGGGGAGGTAGGGGGGAGGGGGGGGGGGAGGTCCGTTCCTCTCATTAGGATACTCCAAAAATTCACTCAATATCGGTTCGTTTTTGATTCGTGGAACGCGGACTAATTTCTGCGAGAGCCGAAAAAAAAGAAAAGAGATATTACTCGAATAATTCCTAAAACGCCGGCGTCGATATCACCTCTTGGCAGTTTCGAATGACGTCGAAAAATAATACCGTCCGTGTAATTAAAAGAGGCCTTAACTGAGACCTCGTTCAAAATTATTTCCCTGATATTGTATGATTTTTATCATGGGTGATCAAACATATAATCTGGATTTAATGTAATATAAATCCACCATAACCTTGGATACTAGACTCTACGTTCCCTTTCGACCTCTCATCAACCAAGTTATCTCCTTTCACCGAGGGTCAACAGCGGAAATAGCAAAGTAAATGTCCAATTATTCAGAGGACTTTACAGGACAGATTATAACTAGATTGATCGAGATCCCAATAAAACCGATTTGATAAGACGCGCCTTAACTAGAAGCGCCAAAATTTATGCAAGGAAGCAATTACCGATATCGATATATTCACATTATGACAATGCCTTTTGTGAAACTTTTCTCAATTTATTAAATAATTGCGTTACTAAATAATATTATAATTAACCTAAATATAATAATAAAAAAATTGCCCTACTTAATAACTGGTTATATAAATCCTTAAGGAAGTATTGGCTATCAGTTGAAATAATAGAGCCAAATTTCAAAACGATTCAGAAGATTGTTGGAAAGATATCGAAGTTTGAATTTAACATGCACTCTTATCGGAAATGGCTGATTTCAGATGATTCCACAACTTTAATGGGAAATTAACCATATAACTAATAATGCCAAACCATTGAAAAATTTAATGATAGTAAATAATTGTGTTATAATTTGATATCATCGATTAAAACCATAATTCAGAGAATAGTACATGAAATATTTATAATAAATTGCAGTTACTCCACGCTTTTCTTCAATTACAAGGCATAAACATGACAAAGTTTCACTTTGACTCTGTGATACCCGTTGTTGATACACTTTTTCAGTTAATTAATAATAATTACAATATATATATATATTATTCATTGATAAAAGGACAGGTTTTTATTTCCTATCGAAACACCTGACGACGGAGCGTCTACTGTCAAAGTGCAGTGCTGACAACGTATGAATATATGCGACGTTTCCGGAATGCATGGCATTATAAATCTGTTTATTTTTTCATTTCATTTACGATTGTAAAATAAGTAATTTTAACAATAAAACTGTTTTCGATAAACATCATAGTAAGTTTTAAGAAATGATCACAAAAAATCAAATAAATATTCGAGCTGTACAATTTTCGATAGTTCAAGTGAATAGGTTGGTGACAGAAGTCTAAAGAGGGTCCCTTGAGCTTAAAATTGATGTAAATATAGAATTAATTAGCCTAAAAAATACTCCTAACAGCCACCAAAAATCAATTTGATTCAGTTATTCTTCGTAAATATAGAAAAACATCCGATAATTGCTTTATGTCGAATCATTAACTTTTGACTAGCGTTGTATAGCCAATAGTACATCCTTACCCAACACCTAATAATATAAATAAAAACCTAAAAACCCTAATAAATGTAATAAATAATCGATCAACGTTCTCGTCTTCTACTCCATATATTGTTTCATTCCGTATTTATTTCTTTTAGCGTTTCTAATTACTTGAACACCTGGATAATTAAGGTTATTTATTTGGAAAGGAAATGCGATTTCTAGTATTCACCATATCAAAATATTGGCCAGAGTTGAACGATACTCAAAACCTATGGAGAAATGCGTTCACATTTGATTTAAGCATGACTTCGGGACTAGGATACGATTGACCCTAAAAGTGCATAGATACATGAACACCCTCAAACAGGTCTAACGCGAGTTAAACTGCTAATGGTTCGTTCCAAATCATCATAAATCTGGACTCAAATGGATGTTCTGCAATACTGGTTACTCTTACGCTTGCTCTTCAAACACTAACAAGCCGAGAGCCATTTATTTTCAATCAAGTTGGTAAATAACACCATCAAATATTTTAGTTTGGATTTCGGAATAAATTTTTTGCACCGATATATTCCTTCATATATTTTGTTCTTTTATTCTTAAAGTGTATGAGAATATTATAACTTCTGAAAATACATATTCCGTCCGGCGTCAATTTGTGTTTTTTTGTGTAGGAAACTAACTTTTATGAGTTTAATCAATGCGAGGAAAACTCTGCGAACTGAAAATTTTTCTATTTGAAAAGGCTCCCATTGATTGAATGTTACTGTAAAATCAATTTAAGTTGTATCACACACACAAGTAAAAAATTATTATGAAATTTTAAAATAATTTTTTTCACAGAATAAACAATGCGAATTGAAATGTTTTCACTTTCTTTTCTACTGCATCCACCGTGGGAATGTGGAAAGAAAACGAGAAATTTTAAACGAGACCTTATGTATGCGATCATAAAAGAATAACCACGCAACATTACGAGGTGAATAGCAAGCTATTAACGTTTCGGAATTGGTGATAATCACTCGTGGTTCCCTTTTTTTGACCGATTATTCTCATGCTAGTTTGGATTCAATCGTTTATTTCTTCAGGAAATTAAAAATGAATGCTTTCATTTTCGGGTACAAATGAAATGAAATTGGAATATAAAGTCAAATCAACGTTTTAAAATTATTAATCAAGAATTATCAATAAAGAAATTAGATTATAGCACCTTCCTCGATTTTCCTGTCAGTTGCAGATCTCATTTCAAGGATGGTGTGAGAGGTATAGAAATGGCTGCCGGATGTAGGGAATAAAATGTAGATGTAGATAAAAATAGGCTGGTAGGTGATTACATAACATATGAGCCTTCGTGAGACAGTTGATGAGTAAAAATTTTTAAATAGGGAAAAGAATGACGCTAATAAGATGACATGTTTCTGTTTTTATCCAAAAATGGAGAAAAAGTTTATCATCTAAGAAGAAGAGTTCAAAGTGTAATGAGATCATCTGAATTATTTTGAAAGTAATTTTAGTCGGAATTAACCGAGTAGTAAGTTCATTATTAGAAAAGGATCGCCTTAGGCGAAGGAGAATTTGCAATGAGGCAGAAAATGGTGACAGAACCGAGAGGTAGCGATTCAAATTTAGATTAGGCAACTGTAATAAGGTAATCAGCACTGCATCTCAGAACCCTCTTCTACGAGGAAAGAGGAAGTCGACAGATGGTAGGGTATTTAAATGTGGGCGTCGAAGAGTAAGAAAAAATTAAAACGGACGTAGAGGAGAGAAAGGTATAGGTGTTCGTCATTAAACACTTTTGGAAAAAAGATACGGATCTAGTTAGAGTAAACGGTGGATGTATTAAGAAGTAATACCACGCAGAAGGTTTATGAGATGTTTGAAGGATAAGTAAGCCCGGCCGAAAGGAAAAAAAAGAATAACTTAGGATGACGTGAAGGAATTCAAGAGTTGGAAGTATCTGAAATTATTTTGTCTCTTTTTAACGCCAAGACTTACTTCCGTGTCCCGGAAATACAAGATGATATGAAGACAATATTATGTTCTTTGTACTATGTAATATCTTAAAAATATGCAGTAGTATAGATCACTTTTGTAGAGGTATATTCTGGTCAAAATGTTCCCGGAATAAGAAGCTAGGTGTGACAGGTCATAGGTGTGACAGTTGATAAATAGGAAGATTTAAAAAGGTACAGAAAGTTTTCTGGGTTTTGAAGCCACAGAATCCTTTCTAAGGTTCTTTAAAGTTGAATTATTGTCGAGTGACGAAGAGGTGAGGGGTGACTGGCCGGGTTAATGTTGGATGCAGTTGAGGAGAGAATGGTGAGAAAATGGCTTTTGTTGCGATGAATTGAAGGTAACGGCTATAAAATGCCAACTCCTTCGATGGTTTTCATCTTTCATGGTAAGGAGTGACAAGAGAGTCCAGAATTTAATATTGGAGAAGTTTTTATGTGTTAAATGAACTCAATCAAATAAAAACAGCACGGTAGAGAGCTATAGTGGTACACCGATGGGAGAAATATGGGCTTCAATAGTTAAAAGACATGGAGTGGCAACGTTGTTGGATTGAGAGAGATTGGATTCGATTAGTGGGTGATTTCATGTTAGAGTGGCTCAT
This sequence comes from Rhinocypha anisoptera, assembly GCA_011762765.2. Classification (NCBI taxonomy): domain Eukaryota; kingdom Metazoa; phylum Arthropoda; class Insecta; order Odonata; family Chlorocyphidae; genus Rhinocypha; species Rhinocypha anisoptera. Next base: position 6,327 of record WURS02057473.1, on the reverse strand, counting down.
AAGTACCCAGAAGTGAGGTTTTTATCTCCATTAAGGATTTAATGAATATACTGTGATGCATTAAATAAAACAGTCAGATATTTCCGTTTGCAAGGTTCTGCTGCTGGGCAATACGATGAGTTAAAAAAAAAGATATTTAATGATGAATCAGTGGTAATATATCCGAAGGGAGAGAGAAATTTTTCATCTTTAAATGCTAAATTAGAGTCAATCGTTACCACACAGACATTGAATGATGATTTTTACTTCTTTTTTATTTCATTATAATGAACACTTTATTTTTATTCGTACAAAAAAAAACATTTAGTAAGCACTTCAAATTGCTCAACTCATTAAAGTAGCAATTCTTCCCCGTAAACGAAAATTTACTATATTTCAACTAGTTTTTCGAAATTATTTCCGTTTCTACGATGGAATAAATTCATTCAACATCAGGAATCAAGCAAACACACTTTTTAATCACAGGTGCTGCTGGCATTTAAAACTTCCGCGTAACAGTCGATGGCCTCACCCACCTACACCAGCTCCGTCAAATCTCTCTTCTATGCTTCCAACTTTCGCAACCTTCCCCACCTTGCCCCCTGCCCCCACACTTCGGGGTCTACCAAACGCCATCCGCCCCAGCCGAGACGCGCCATCTGAGCCGACGAACATGACGTGGACAAACGCCCACCCGTCAAATTGGTGGGACGCTCAATTTACGTTCTCGGAAAATGAGTGCGTTATTTACGTCTATCATACTCTCATCAATTTTTCAAATATAAATGTCTATGGAAATAAAAATTTTGACCATGGAATACATTTATAAGGTTATATTTTTTAAATATCGTATTGGAATTATGGCTCCCCACACCAAGCAATACCTCTTCCATCACTTTTCGTACAGCTTCCACGCATGAACACAATAACGTACCTATCAACCATTTAGGAAAAGTTATCGTAATTCTTATTCCAATAATTTCAAGAGAAGGGTGATACTACTTATAAACGAGGTTTTATGTAATTATCAAACTGTTACCATATAGAGCTGCAGACAAAATCCTTTTTTAATTTTTAAGATTTTTAAATTAATAAGAAAGTTTAAAGATCTCCACCAATAAATGCACCATCAAATATCCATTTCACGATTTAAGTAGAGGTAGTATTTTTGTTTGTAGGATGCTTCGACGGCTATGGTCATTTCGCACCTCCTCAAATCACAGAGAAGTTCCTTTTCAACAAACACAACACCCAAGTCCTGGGCGGGATTCGAACCCACGACCTTTTATTTCACCCTCTAGCACCACCAACTACTATATCGTGGATGAGAAAAGGTGATTATTGTGTAAACATATTGTGAACATATTGTAAATACATCGGATTCGTAAGGTGAAATAAAATAGATGAGAAAAATAATATACCAATTTGAGATACTAAGAAGACGTAGTAGTCTCCTGACATAGTAGACATGTCCATAGACGTAGTAGACATGCCCTCCAGATTTGCCACCACACTAATGGCGCGAGTGTTAAGCGCTACGATGCTGTGACCAGACACCTGGAGAGGGGTCTAAAACAGCTAATCTTTGAGGCTACGTGAGGTCCTCCCCTCAAACGAGGGTAGGAGGAAACCGGACCTAGTTACCACTCGAGACAAGTTATCGGAATGCTCAAATAGTAAGTGAACAAGCGAATTTAGATAAATCAAACACCTGGAAGGTAAAGCATTATCAGAATAACCCCTCTCTCCTGCATGAGATCAAAAGGAGAAAAGGAGTAGGGGATATTGAGGTGTTAGGCATCGCTTTGAGAATTCGAGGACTTTGGAGCAGGAGATCCACTCGTGATGCCTTAGCAGCTAGGATTATAGAAAAAAAAGAGCTGAAGGATTTAGTGAGTAGGGTGGTAGTGGGAGGCCCGGTTCTGTTAGGAATATTTAACAGGACAACACGGATGAGAACTAGGTGGGAGCGGACAGGTGTGGGGTGATCCGGCCGGTTGACGTCGCCAGCGATGGTTCTAGCTTCCATCAAAGGCATAGTCAGGTGATGGGTTTGTATTGGGTGTGTGGGTCGGGGGTTCTCAGACCCCGGCCGAGTCCCACACTCTTCAGGGTAATTGCCATGAGGGTGCGTAACCTCATTTTACCACCATCTCCAAAAAAAAATAGCCGGCGAGCGCGTTCCCCACCAGGTTAACCCAGTCAGCTTGATTTAAGTGTCCACAAAGTGAACCTTTACAAGTCCTTCTGAACCATTTCGAACGAAGTGAAGGCATCGCCTTTATGAAGTCTCATGTGGAATAGTCCATCATAAATGCAAAAGTCCAGGACCCTTCATCATCTGGCCTTACTCCTAAGATTTTGACTACGATTTACTCAAATGCTCATTATTATATACTTTCAGGGGGTTCAAGCTATAAGAGCACATTTTTGACTTTTCGTTTTTCCTAAATTGCCTTTCACCTTACTCTGGGGGGCAATTATTTCTTCCTGACACTGCGGTTTCTCCAAGAACTCAAATATACCTTTCTACTAAGTCTTCTTATTATCTCTAATCGGTTCTTTATTTTTCTCATCTAATTTATTTCACCTTACGAATCCGATTAATTTACAATATGTTCTTAAATCACCTTTTCTCTTCCACGATATAGTAGTTAGTGTTGATAGAGGGTGAAAGTAGCCAGGTATAATGGGGATAGTGAACTGTCATCAGAGAGAAGTCTCAAGGGAACATAAAGAGTGATTTGCTAGAAATGGGAAATACTAGTATCTTAGTTTATCTTAAAAACGTAGCTTCGTCCTGATGACTGTACACGACTAGGACGAAACTACGATTTTAAGATAAACTATGGAAGATGATAGATAACGCGGTAAAAATGGTAGGTACCGCGATGTATATGACGCTTGCTGAAAAACAAACCTAATGCCAACCTACATCATCTGTGGTAATACGTGATTTGCATCACAAACATGAAAAATAGTTACGGTACTTACTGAATAGAAGTTCTTCAAAAACATCAAATGCGTCATATTATTTATGTAATTATTTGAGTAAAATTATTTCACGTACCTTTAAATGTCTTGCATTTCCCTCTAATTCCACATGCAGCTCGAGTCCACGCCTGGTACTGACATGGATTTGATTTCTCCCTTTAAAAACATAAGAGGTGAATGATAAAAAGGGCTACGAAAAACAATAAATATATAAAGTAAAACAAATTAAAAAGATAATTAACAGAAGTAATGAAAAAATAACTTATATAAAATATATAATTTCAATAATGAAATCAAAGTTGATACTTAATTAAAAATAACTAAATCGAATCATTATGGAATGAATACTGCAAAACAAAAATTTTTCGGTAATTCAATTGTATAATTTGTCGATCACTCCCTAAGGAATTTAGAAATAAAAGATCCAATTAATATGCTTTGATTTTTATACATAAAAATTTTTGTCAACAGGAAATGCTGTTTTAAGGACACACTACATTACAATACGCATTGATTACATCTTGACATTAATGGTTCTCACACTTCGTATCTGAAAAGTATTTAGAAGTATTCTCCGGCTGCAGGGATGGCCCCGCCACCAACACCGTTCCATTTTTTTTGTCCAATGGCTTCTCAAAGAAATGTCTCTTTCTCCTTCGTCAAACCGGTGCACTCAATGAAACACCCACTCCCTTCACCGCCGTCGCATGAACCTCAAGTAAAAAAAAAATACATCGTGAACCGCCAATGGTGACAACCAGGGACGGTTACGTCACTCGAACGGAAAATCAGGAATTCCAAAAATACTTCAAATTTTCTTGAGGTGAAGGTTTCCGAATAATGAACATTCCTTGTGTACGAATTCTTCGGTTTTGGAAAAAAGTGAACAATTTCGCACCGCCGTGTAATATTTGAAATCGCTTTAAGCGATCAACTTTAGTGACAGATTCATTACGATTAAGTCGTGGAGAGAGAACCATGCAGTGAACACAAAAAAATGTACTGCCTCCTGAAATAATAACATCAGTATTGACGGGATAATATCTACTCAAATCCGATTCATAGATCGTCTTATTAGTTTTGAATGAAATGTGATGTAAGGAAAATATCATTTAACGATTGCACCAAAGCTAGTCTTTCGGAGAAACCTTTGTCTTTTTTTTTTGATTGATAACCACTTCCATACTTTTACAATTGGCAGATTTAAGACTCCCATGCTCACAACACTCACTCAAACAGACATAAATGACACACACACAACGTTTGATCATTATCACATAAATTTAAAGTCAAGTAGTCACTTATTACAACAGCCGCACACACTTCGTGAGCCCTCTCCATTACCGCCAACAGTTTGGCGATTAATGTTTAACTTGTTTTATCCTTACCAGATCATTTGCGTAGGAAGTCACGAGAGACTTGAATCCTTCTGTTCATCTTTGAGAGTCCTCTATTTCACGGATCACATATTAGTTAGAATTTCATCCTAGGATGAAGGTGAAACAGCAGGTTCCGGAGCGATCTTCACATAATTGATTCTTCTCTCAAAGCGCGCTGCAAAACATTCACACCAATGTTCCAAAACAAATGCGACGATGACAAAGGCATAACACGCGTTGAATCCGTCAGCACAATTCGTAGCAAAGGAGGAAAATTGTTCGCTTTCCAGCATCTGGAGTTGGGAATCACTGAAAAGAAAAAAAATTGACTGTATTAGTACCTACATCATTGGAAATTGGAAGAATTTGTTGTGCTGGTGTATCATAAAGCATACAAATTAATTAAAAGGCATTAAGAATTAACTGGAACAAAAATAAACAAGGAGAAATAACAGTATCGTTATTCGTAAGAAGTAGAAAGTAGATTTTTTCCTTTGGATTCGATATTTAATCTGGGCGGTACTCCGGGTCCTGACCCTCTAGCATTATTCTCACAATTTGTGTATGATATATGTATATATATTATATATAGATATATATACAGAGAGAGAGAGAGAGAGTCGTACACTATCCATAGTTCGAATGTTCGCCTGTTCGGTGAACACGAAACCTATTGCACCGAAATGTAGTTCGTGGAATGAATTAAATATGTGATAATACAGAGGATTGAATAATGGATCGCTTTCACGAAGTAACGCTGAAAATCAAGTTTTTCATCAAGGCTGTACTTATATTATTAACAGACTAATATGAAAACAACTCAAAAATACCTACACAAAAATTAGAGCGAAGCTTACGTGGAGACAATCCCTAAGAGAATTCCGCAAATCATCTATTTACAAATATGAAGTTCCTCCTTTGATAAAGCGTAACAACTTTCTGGAGAAAGTTGCATCCATGTATTATTAACCACTGGAATTTGCCTGCGCATCAAATAGAGGTAGAATTTTGTGAGGTCAAAGTAACTCGACAGGAGCGCACAAGTTTCAATTTATCCCGGCGCATTAGTCTTCAAAAACGTCTCCTGTACAGCTGACTAATTTCGAGTAAATCTCTTGAGGTAAGAGTCAGAACTATGTTTGTGAATCTGTCGCATGAATATTTTATAAAACATGAGCGCCAGGGAACCTAACTGTTCCAATATTTAATCCCTCACAAAAGTTCTGTGAAGACTAAATTTAGGGTTTAGAAATATCAGTGATAGGCGATTTTAAAGCCCAACGCCTGTGCATGATTAGTTTAGTTATTTAAGCAAAGTTTTTCCAGAACATAAAGATCCTACAGGAAATTATTATTAATTTTAGTACTATTATTATAAAAACTAAAAGCAGTGTTATTTTCGTTAATTTATCAATTTAAATTGTCATACTAAATTACAATAAAATAAATAATTTACATCTGTGAAGTCAAACTATAGTCATAACATTTTGTTAGGAAAATTCTAAAAGGAAAATATCTTTTGAGAAAATTCCGTTATAACGCATCTCTTAATTCAAATCTTTCATAAGACAAAGGTGGAATACATGATGCGGGAAGCAATATCTTTATTTTTCCATAAAGAGAGAGTGTGATGAGATATTCAAGGTATAAACTAATGGAATTCTATATATCGCGGTTTCCATACTCTTAGCTGAAGGGTAAAAGCCTTGCCTGCATGTCGCTAAGAGCCGGAACCCAAGGTTGGAGGTGAAAATTTACCTGACTGCAACGCAATCCAAATTAATTTATTTAAAGTGAAAATTTGAGGCAGGGATGTGCATTCATTGCCCAACGGAACACCTGATATAGAGAATTTGGATGCTAGGAAATTCGCCGAAGGATCTCATCAACATGTCGCTCTGCCTGGGAGGAAGAATTGGGGCCGCAGGGCGATATGGGGGGCGGAGGAGTTTGCTTGAGTGATGGGGGGAGTGGG
>WURS02057443.1:0-10774 GCA_011762765.2 Rhinocypha anisoptera | reverse complement strand
GTTTCGAGGGGGCTTGAGACGATCCCTTTGATGATGAGTTTGCCGAACTATCTCGTTAGCTTGTCATATTAGAGATCTGAGGGGAAGAGAAAGAGCGTACATTGGCAATTCCCCCATTGATGGTCTCATTTAACAAAACAAAGACAAAAAGAATCCACACTTGGAGATCGACGAGTGCTTCACGAATCTGATACCACTTGATGGAGCGGTTCAAGCTGCCCTATCCAAGTTAGAAACGCCAATATCACATTGATTATAGGTATACCAACCGTCTGATTCTGCTTCCCCCTTCCAATAAGAAGTATTTTCTCCTCGATAGTAAACCTCTTCGCGGAAAGGATATCATTTGGAAGGAGGAGCATCAACAATCAACCCCATATGACCATCGTGCCGCCACAGATTAGAAACACGGCTTTCCAGACCGGGAGGCTGTTAATTTGACCGATTCCGTAGGTGGTCAGACCTCCTGTCTGGAGTGTGTTAGACTACATTGTGTTCGTTAAATAAATAAAGAGTACTGTACCATTGATCCAATGCCATTGCAGCAGTAGAAACGTCCTGCGCGGAAAGGCTGCTCTTGACGGAGATACCACATGCCAACTATCATCATGAAACAGGGTGTGATGGGGGCTGATTAGTTAGTATACAGCAGAATAAATAACAGACAGGGAGAATACCTTCAAAGCAGCCTAATAGGAAACGGCAAATTCCCATTCCTGCAAAGTTGTGGCTACTAGCTGTGATCATGAGAATGGATCCCCAACAGAGCCTGCTCAGTTAGACACAGTATAACCAGGCATAGTCAGTAATAGGGTTAGACTTACACAAAAGTAGAAATAACAGTCCCAATTGACAGACGCTGAGCAATATAACTAGCAGGATTTTCCCAGAAAAGGTATCCTAACCCGTCAGCACGCAATAATGAGTTCGTATTGAAGAGAGAACTCACCAAAGTAAAAATACTAGCCAGCCAGCTAAACTGATCACTGCTAATATTCGCATCGGTGAAGAGATCGAAAACCGCGCTATAAGAGAGAGCCTATTTGATCAGTGTAATCCCCAGCGGGTCTTTCAAAAAGGCATACCTGTTTATCGATATACTGCAGAACATACGTCTCGCACAGCAGCGGGAGAAGGATGCAATCGATGCGCCGCCGCAGCTTCTTGGATTTGGTTTCGTCGATGAGCATTTCTTGTAATTGGGCATGGGTAATTCCGTGCTCGTGTAAGATGAGCTTGGCCTCATCGAGGGAGGAGATCTGGCCTTCTTCGATGTCATCTTGTTTGCTTATGGCTGATAGGGCATGGTCATTTTGGTTTTTGGGCGTTGTCATTTTGCTGACTGGTATGGTATAGTCTTATTGCAATTTATTGAGATGGTATTGGCACTACACAAAGCCGGGATGGCTACAATCTAAAGTAGTCACTCTAATTGCATTTGATCTGAAAGGGGCTTTTAATGGAGTTAACAAAGTAAGCCTTGATACCCATCTACAGGCTAAAGACATCCCAACAATGGCCAGATAATGGATTTACAGCCTTATAGAAAACCAATATGCTAACATCACCTTTGACAACTTCCAGACAGAGGTCTCTCTACTAGAAAATGCAGGCCTCACACAAGGATCCCCACTATCTCCTATTCTATTTGGATTCTTCAACTCTGACCTTGTTGACCAACCTATTGACTATCATGGAGGATTATATGCCTACATCAATAACTATTTCCAGTGGCAAGCTGGGCCCTCAGCAGAAGACAATATTAAAAGGATCCAGAAAGAGGATATATCCTATATAGAGGAATGGGCTAGTAAGACTGGGTTCTATTTTATAGCAGAGAAAATAGAGCTTATACACCTAACAAGGTCTAAAAAGCAATATAGGGTTAAACAAGTTATTATTATCACGGCGCTGCCGTTGACTGTTGGTTGTTTGTATAGTTTTCACTAATTGCCTGTTTTGGATGTTTTCCTTCATTTGCATGGATTAAGCAAGAAGGGCTTATAAGGCCACACTGCCTCATTTCCTCTTCTTCTTCCTTTTCCTTCTCTCATGCTTGATTTTCTCATCAATAGCTACATAGTAGTTTAAATATCAGTCCATTTACTACTATCTGAGCTGCGTGACAACTATAAACAGAAAGACCATCAAACCCTCTGACACCACAAAGCTCCTAGATATCATCTTTGACAAAGAGATGCAATAGAAGGAGTATATACAATAAGCAGTAAAATAAGCAATCCAGATCAATATTGCACTGGGTAGACTACAACATCTTTACCTAGAGCAGATAAGGCAGCTATACCAAGCCTGTGTAACACCAATAGTTGATTACATCTTTACTATGTGGCACAATCCATTGAAAGACAAGACCTATCTAAGATTGCTCTGAACAGTGCAACAGACAGCCTTAATCTATATTCTCTCAGCATTCAAAACTGCTTCAACAATAGCCTTAGAGGTTGAATTCTATATGCTACCAACCCATCTATAGCTTAAACAATGTGTGCAGATATTAGCAGTCTGTCTCAATACACTATCAAATAACCATCCAGCCTATATAGCAGTGGAAAGAGCAAAAATACACAGCCGGCATATAGGATGAGGCCACTGATTCTCTCTAGCAGAAACCCTCCAGATAATGGATCTTGATCAACTACAAGCCCTGGAAATCATTGATTCAAAGCCCCAACCACCATGGCAAACACCAGCCTTTATGGAGATTAACATTGAGCCAGACCATAAGAAAGTGCAGGCAGAATCCTTAATCAGACAAGCAGTATCTGGTATTATAGTTTACTTAGATACATCAGGTTAACAAGACAGCTTTCAACCAGGCTCATAACTGTTAACAGTACTAGAGAGGCGTATGGAATACGCCCAAAGAGGCAGCGAGGCTAGACCGGAGACGATAGTAGCAATCAATATATTGAGGTCTATCTGTCTTCTCCGATGATTAAGAGGAGCAAATCCGGAAGAAAGAGAGTTTTTTACCGAATTACTAATCACTATAAGGAGATGAGGCTACGCGGAGTGCTGAACCTCATAAGAAATAGTGGTAATCTAATCCAACAGTATGAATATCCATGCAAATGAGAAAAAGAAAATATCCATATCCCAAAGTATTCCAACCCATATGATGATCTGGTGAAACAAACAGCCTACCAAGCCCCCTGTGTGTTCCTGTCGCCGCATTTCCAAGATGGCATCTCATACTCAATTGTCACCTTATCTGTCCGGTGAATCAGGTTCGTATGGTGGGTTTCAGGCTCATAAACCGTCTGCAGGATGTTCTCTTGGCTCCCAGTTATAGTGAATCCCAGGCCATCTTTTTGTGGCCTGACAGACCTCTTCCCGCTGCTCCAATTGGCTGTTTGACTGCTGTCCTTGTAGTTGTTTCCAATACTTCTCAAACTGTGTTTTCCGAGAATTATTTCAAAGAGTGGTTGCAAGGTAGGGATACAGGATGCGAGAATGATGACGTTGGATTCGACACTATAAGGAAAGAACATGGTGGTTAATGAAATGAGTTTTCTGACACACACAAACACACACACACACAGAGAGAGAGAGAAGAGAGAAGGCTGGGAGTGAAGGGGGAGAGAGAGCGAAAGATAAAACTTGCCTGGTCCAGATAACAAGGTCCGCAGTGCCATCTATAATTAATCAAATTAGTGAACACTCACTCGATTCATACAAGTATCCAATGCCAAAGTGAACTCACAAGTTGGGTCCTCGCTATCGGCAAGCCCTGGAAGCTGGAAACATTTCACAATGGCCATTGCGGCAGAACTATTTTAAAAATAGTTATTTGGTTAATGATAATTTATCATCATCAAGAGGGAAGCTCGCCACACTTACATGGCACCCATCCCCAGGGCAGCACATAATGCCAGTCTCTTTTGCAAAGACATTTTCAGCTTAAGCACATGCACCACCGGATAAGCAGCAAGGACGAGATCACTGAACGCAGACAGTGCTAAATGACAATGAGCCTGCATCAAAGCTTGCTTTCGTTGCGAATGAACAACCGATGGGATGATATAACCAACCTCCATTAAAGATGGCATAGTAGACGAGAGGCCACCTATCGCGACAGGTTGCACCCTTTTCTAGGAGTGACGTATCCCATTGCGCCTGTGGAGGATCGCAAATTGTGAAGATTATTATAACACAAATGCAGGATACCAAGGCAACCAGCCCAGTCAAGCCCCACAGTACGATGCGATGATACAGGCTTGGGTTAAAGAGACGATTCAGCAAGGCCACAACAGCCAGCTTAGGAAGTGAGAAGGACATGATGCCGAGTAAAAAATCTATATTATTGAGAAGCAAAACGAGCGAGAGTCGGTCAGTGATGACGGCTGTATGTCGACCATAGCCCAGAGCCACATTTACAGTGGTCAGTATAGTATACGCAAGGCTCACTATCTGAAAAAGATGAAGACAGATAAGCTCAACACTGTTACTCTATGAAACCAGAAGTACATAGCGCAAATTGGTACACTCACCATTGAAACGCCAATCAACAAATCATCAGCACCGGTACTGCGCAACACCCTCATGCGAATGAACAGTCGGGCCATGACCACCAGCATGGTCAAGCAAGTCAGCGACCAGAACACAGCCAGAATCCTGGGGCCCTTGTTCTGGTTGACATATTCTGGAGACATGGGAGCGGACAATGTGAATATTCTCGATGAGAAGAAAGGGTGAACAGCAGCATCAAAAGTACTTGTCTTGCAGATTGGCGGGGAAGGAGTATCCAAGGCGCTGTTCTGGCATCGGCTGTGTGAAATATAATGCGAACAATGGAGGCATGCACGCCTTTTTTATGTGCATTAGAGGCTTTTCGGTATAGACGTCTGTTCTACACAGAAAATCCCCTGACAGTGCTCCAGGGCAAAAGATTCACATTATTGAACTCAAAATGACAGATAAAAGCAATCCATCGCGACTTCCCCCTCCTCCTTCAGGAGGAAGTGTTGTCTGAACCTCAAGATAGCTCTTAGCGATCAGTCACAACATTGGCTCACAACAATTGCCCTAGCCGGAGGAAGTGGCGGCGATCAGTACGACCTCTGGCCGAGCCATAACAGGGTCCTAGACAGCAGTTGATGTCCCAGGCCACCGGTTTACCTCCCCATGATCTGACGTATCGATAAGACCTAGATAGAGCGGAGACATGATCGCCGGGATGACAGGTCCCGGCAACGGGTCGATTTCCCCATAATTTGACGTTTGATGAGTGCTAGGCAGAAAGATATACATAATACAGGATCGTCAAGATGGCGTTTTGAGGAAGGGAAAGAGATGGCGAAATACGGCCTCGGAGCGCAGCGCCGAAGACGTATCATACATTGATGCTGATCTATAAGCCATTCACCGCCGCACTGGCCTATGATTGAACTTGGGCTAAACCTAGTCCTTTGATAACTGGGGATTGTTTAAGAGGGTGAACATGAGCCGTTCGAAACGACATTTTCCGAGTTCGAATCCCAACCTGAACTCCTCCGTACCTAGCAATTAGTACCGCCGTTCCACGGATACCTGCAAAATGGCACACCCAAACACAAACGATCAAGCAGAAGCAGCCTCCATGATCGGGAAGATGGCTGTATCCCCCAATGTTCCTGAAGCTGTCCCAGACCTCGTGGCCCGAATTTCCTCCCTTGGTGAATCCATTGCATTGAAGGATTCGAAGGAGCGATTGAAGCTGTTGGACGCAGCTCGGTCCCTGGCCTTGGCCGTGGAAACGCCCCGAGAGGCAATCCTGAGGCATTGTTGGTCGGAGGTGGGTTTTCCTCTTATCTTGCAGAATTGCTTGAATATTTGATGTTGATACTGGACCAGGCCAGTTCCTATGTGGCCATTGAGATGGCCCTGGAAATGGGGATCTTTTCTTCATTATCGTCCAACAAGTCCAAGTCTGTGTTGGACCTTGCAGATGTTACCTGCTCAGACCCAGTGCTGTTATGTACGCTCCCGCGAGATTCTATCTTGTTGCATCCTTCTCTGACAGTCTCCAGCCCGGATCCTAAAACATCTAGGTGCTATGGGCGTGGTTTCCGAGACTGGCCCAGATGAGTACCGGGCTACCAATTTCTCAGCCGTGTTGAGCATGGAGCAATATGGCGATGGTTTTCCCCTCTTGTGAGTTGGGATCCTGGTCTTTGCCGAAAGCCATATGATGATACTAATCCAATTCCTTAATACTTCTCTTTAGCTCGCGCACGCTTAACGCAGGAGTCATGGCGCTTCCAGAGTTTTTCAAAAAGGCCAACTCGGGCAATCCCAGCAAAAGTGCCTTCCAAATGGCGCTAAGTACTGATAAGAACTTTTTTGAATTTGCAAAGGAGGATTCCGTTGCTGTCAAGCAGTTTGCTAACCACATGTCCGTTTACCGCCAAGGACGGCCTAGCTGGATGGACGAAAATTTCTACCCGGTTAAAGCAAACCTCGTCGACGGCACTGATATCAAGGAACGAGATGTGTTGCTGGTAGACATTGGCGGTAGTACTGGTCATGACCTGTCTGAGTTCCACCGGAAATGGTCTGAAATCCCCGGGCGGTTGATTCTGCAGGATCTTCCCGAAGTCGTTGAGCAGGTTAAACAGATCGGTGTGCATCCGGTTATCGAGCCCATGGCCCATGATTTCTTCACGGAACAGCCGGTGAAAGGTATGCATAAACAATTCAAAGCATTTTCTCTTTTCTTGACAAATTAGTCTATCTACCATTATTGATTTCCGCCCCCCCTTCTATTTCATTTTTATTTTATTCGAACCAGTAACGTGAGCTTACACTCGACTCTAGATGCTCGTGCATACTATATGCACTCGGTGTTGCATGACTGGCCGGATGACGTTTGCCACAACATCCTCTCCAACATTATCCCGGCTATGAAACCCGGCTACAGCAAAGTTTTGATCAACGAGAATGTAGTCCCCGCCACTGATGCTCATTGGGAGACTACCAGCCTTGATTTTATCATGATGGCCATTGGCTCAGGCGAACGAACGGAACGGAACTGGGTAGAACTGATCGAGTCAGCCGGATTGAAGGTTGTGAAGATCTGGACAGCGCAGAAAGGGGTTGAGAGCTTGATTGAATGTGAAATGGCCTAAGGAGGAATCCAGTGTGGTGTTCCAGGTCGAAGGAAGGGGAGCGGAAACAATAGAGCTATAATCTTTTACATAAATGTTAGATGATGGTTAATCGGAAGAGGTGTTCACGTTGGAATATAGTCGGCGGCTTGCTAAGGGTCAGATCCTGAATGATATTCAGATTTGAGGGAAGGAGGGGCACCATTTTGTGACCAGTCACTGAGAGTCATAGTCCTGAAGTGCTCAAGAGAGCGAGTGATGACAGGCGACAAGGTATCGAGTGTTGACTGCATGGCTAATTATGTAATTTACTGCATGTTTTCAGCAATTCGGAATCGAGCAAGAAGCAGAAAACTTCATGGGAGAATGGGAAGATGTTTATACTGATGGTCATCAAACAAGTATTGGACAATGGATGGAGGCCCAAGGACTTTGAGTTCAACGCTAGATCGCTCGTGCTTGGGGAGATGATGGAAACATCCTCTCGCCATTTGGGAAATAGGTATCAAGGAAGAACTTTAAGAATAAGTTTCAAGTCTAGGGATCGAACACTTTACATCCCTATGCCAATAGCTCGTGAGCTTCTACTTTCCACTTTCAGTTCCCCTACAAACGGTGACGGTTCAATTATGTAGCCATGTGATGGTTACTTCCGTGAAACGACTTGTGCTCACAATTGTGGTTTTTATCGTCGCCTGCCAGGAGAGAATTCATTGACAGATCGGCAGTCCCAAGATCATGAAGGAGAGATTCAGTATGGTAGTTGACAGCTTCGTACCAGGGTGTTTCTAACTGGTTCAGCCACTTAAAAGAGCCTAGTTATTGCACGTGGCTACCCTCTCTCACGAAAGTTCCAAGTTGGCCATGCTCTTTATACGCTTCCATCAGTGACCCAACTCGCATGAGAGGCCCAATGAACCTGAGGCCTCAATGACATAATCTCCTTCAATACCTTCTTGTTACTGGTTGCACGCTTGCCATCCAACACTTCGGCTTCAGCGGCCAGCCCGGAGCCAGTACACACGGTGATCAAATGCTTCACCCGTGGGTAGACCCATGTCTTGTAGAATTGACCAATTGCGCCTGGTAAGGTGGGAGGTTTGGTTGTCACTGGATCAAGTGATGATGCCAGCAGAGATAGAGAGATATTTTCCGACATGAGAGAACACTAATGCAGTCTAAAGGAACCAAACGCATCAAGAGCTTGGAAGCCGGGAAATAAGACAACGCTAAAATGAAGGGGAGTAGCGGATTCCGCCATGGTGAACGTGCTTTCAGTGAGCCCCGAATATTCGGTGGGTGATGTTGGTGGAATCCGGGCCCATCGGAGGCTCTTATCTACTGTAAGTCCCGCGTCTTGAGCGATCAATCCTTCCTGAATCACCTCGATTGGATGATCCTAGTCTAAAAAGGCGACTGGTCCCTGGTTGGTTTGGCTTCTGCATGCCTAATTTCGGGACATTCTGCCCCTACTAGAATCACAATGGTACCGCAAGCAGAATGATTCGAAGATGAAGGGGGGGAGGTAGCCATTGAGGTCATGGGCCCAGAATTTCTAACTTTACTCATGGCCATTCCTTGTAACTTCATCTCTGTACTCTATAAAACCGCTGTGGCCCACCGTGACTTAAATAATTTGTGCGCCCTTCTCACTTCTCCCCAATTTTTTTTTTCTCTCCCGAATTGTCCAGAGCAGTTTTCAAACAGCTCATACCCTTTTGTATTATGGCTAGAGATAATCGTGCGCAGGTGATTGTTATTGGCACCGGCCTGTCGGGTCTTACAGCTGCTTCAGAACTGAATCATCGAGGCATAGATGTCCTTGTACTTGAGGCATCACCCAATGTCGGCTGTAGAGTCAATTCAGCCACCAATCTCCGGTCACACCTGGACCTTGGAGGGCAATGGATAGGGCACGGACATCATTGCATCACGGCTTTAGTGGATAAGGCAAGAGGTATTATGTATCAGATGTTTTCATGTGGTTTACCAACAGTTGTTCGCAAAGGCCACACTGTGTCTCTCTTTTCTCTGTCGGTGCTTTTTGCAACTGTCTGGCTTGTTTTACTTGAGTTAGCAAGCAGGATTTAATGTGCCACAAAGCTGGATTACAGTTTCAGTAGACCAAGCTATTGCAACCTTGGTCCCTTTGGAAATTGCTTGACAACTCCTTCATCTCCTTGTTGCAGTATCTTCTACCGCAGAATTGAGCCTTTTCTCGATCTACAGCTATGCAAAATTGATTCCTTTGTCAGGCAGTCTATTGATGATGCTCCAGATGCAAGGTGGGGGCCCCAGACAGTTTGGTGGTGGAATCCATGGGCATCACTACATCGTTCATAGTCTAACTGGTTTTATCACTCGACTTGTTATGACTGACAGATAGCATGCGGGGATCCTGGACACCATCTTTGAACAAAGACCGTGCAAGGCCGTTGAAGATACCAATCTGCTGTCTACATTATCTACTACTCCGGAGTACATCCCATGTACCAGACTCGGATGCAGCCCGAGATAAGCCGCGGAGACAGTCCGTGAGAAGAATTAACGGTGCAGGAAGCGGAGAAGCAGAAGCACAG
The DNA here is from genome assembly GCA_011762765.2 of Rhinocypha anisoptera. Taxonomy (NCBI): domain Eukaryota; kingdom Metazoa; phylum Arthropoda; class Insecta; order Odonata; family Chlorocyphidae; genus Rhinocypha; species Rhinocypha anisoptera. The sequence continues at coordinate 1,089 of WURS02057443.1, read as the reverse complement.
ACAGCGACGCTAGATAATATGCGGTGCAGTCAGAGTGGTTGTTTCTGAAAGCTACATCCATCATGTTCTCACTGCAGAGATTGCTATTTCTGGCTGCGTTGCCTGCTATACTTCTATTGGGCCTTCGCAAAACAGAGGATCATTTCACGTCGTCAGGATTCATTGCTCAATTCCAGAGCACGATTTCACCACGGATTCCACAGTCTACACGAGAGTTCATTATCGGTCGACCCCGGGTTACCCTTCGACAAGGCACGGTGGTTGGAGTGACTGTATATGATACACTCAAGAGTCCAGTTGATGCCTTTCGAGGAATTCCGTACGCTATACCGCCAGTAGGGCAGAGGCGGTTCCGTGTTGCATCTCCGGTCGAGGAATCAGACAGTGTTTTCAATACTGACCAGTTTGGCGCGAGGTGGGTAGACTTGAGATGTCTGCTTGGCAGTATCAGATATTGATTCATTAGATGTCCGGGGAAACAACTGTGGAAAATCAGTGGTGACAGCCGGTCGAGCGAAGACTGTCTTACTGTCAACGTATTCCGGCCCCATGGAGTGAAGAAGGAGAAGCTTCCTGTTGCTGTGTATGTGCATGGCGGGGCCTACAATCGAGGGACATGTGAGTATAGAGTACTTATGTCTGGAATATTCTTGCCATTGCTAACAGCCGCAGCATCAATGCACAACACGGCTTCGATGGTGGGATGGTCTGAAAAGCCGTTCGTAGGAGTCAGTTTCAATTATCGGTGAGTCTGGAGACTGATACAGCATTGACTGGAACTAACGTGAATAGCGTTGGAGCGCTTGGCTTCCTACCCTCAACCCTGACGGCAGAGGAAGGTGTGTTGAATCTCGGACTTCGTGACCAGATCTTGCTCTTTCAATGGGTGCAAGAGAACATCGAGGCCTTTGGTGGTGATCCATCACAGGTCACCCTGTTCGGACTGTCTGCCGGTGCCCATTCGGTATGGATGTTCTGTTTCCTGTCTGTGGTATAGATAATTCTAACAGCACAGATCGCGCATCATATTATGAATACTGATATTCAACCGCCATTATTCCATCGCGCTATTATCGAATCCGGAGCTGC
>WURS02057432.1:0-10775 GCA_011762765.2 Rhinocypha anisoptera | reverse complement strand
ATAATGAGTTAATTCCTCCCACCAGTGGTTTTCAGAAGAGGCATTCAACATTTGGATTCACTTGAAAAGAGCATTCACAAGACACAAAAATTTGGTCCGTTAATAAATAGTCGTAATTACATATATAATTTTTTTTAGTTTAGCTTGGATGACTTTTTCTTTATCTCATTATGGAATTCCATCAAGTGACGGCCGTCACAGAAAATTTGATAGTCGTTATAATTTCGCTTTCCACTAATATTCTCCCACTGTAAATTATAGAACATCATTTTGAATTGTTTCAGAAGAAAGAACTTAGTTGTGGTATTCACTCCCCAGGAAATTAAGGGCTTAACTAATGATATGACTCCACATGACTTTATTGATGGGGAGTGTGAAATGGCTTATTGGCAGGCCGGGGACGGCCTTTGATATACAAGGAAAAGTTTCTTTGTGGTTAAGAATTTATAAAGTAATGAATAGTTTTGCATGCGACGTGTTAGCTTGGAGAACTGCTAAAAACCAACACCTGTGTTTATAAACCATGAAAAAAATAATACAAAAAGTTAAAATTAATTAAACTGAATTTCTATTTCAAATTGGTAATAACAGCGGTTCCCGTTCCATGAATTTGGCGAATTATAAGGTTCATTATAGTTTATGTCGTGAAGCACGTTGGACAATTCTGGAACTGATTGAAGATCACATTTTCAAGCGTATTTATCCACGAATATACCATCAGTATAGACACTGTCTGTAATTACTAATTCTAAGCCGGCTTCTATTATTCTTGAACATATAGTACAATAGCCATTTTGTTTGAGAATCCGTCATTACTACTAAGAAGTTATATTATTAAAAATGGGTTTTTGATTGGCCCTCAAAAAATAGCTCTGACTGGACGAAAAAAATCATTATTTGACTCATATTATTCGAGTTATCTTCAAAGTCAGTTCAATAGTCCATACCTAATGAAATATCTATTATTTTCCAAACCTCTACCTCAATTATATGTCTTTCTGCTTTCAGTCTTCCGATTTCAGCGTTCCATTAACTTTCAATATATCTTTCACCTACATTTCGTGATTTATTTAAATTCCAAAAAAATTGTCTCCACTTTGTTTATCACCCAGAATTCTTCTTATAATAACTGTTATTATTGAAAATTTAAATTTTCAAAAACTTCAAAAACGACAGACAAATTCAGATATGTACATTATTCTCACGCAAGAGTTCTTCATGGCCTAACAATCATTTGACATTGTATTTGTTCACTGTCGCGAGAGCGAGACTCGGGGATATATATGATATGATTGTCATCCTTCTATGCCTCCATTCCCTTGTATACGTTTCTTTCCGTCCATAAGTCTGATATTAATTCTGACCAGACTGGAAACAACACTCTGGAACGAAGTGAAATCATGAAAGAGCAAAAGAAGATGTCAGCTATTGTATACCACCAATAATTAGAGAAAAGAACAATGGAACTTTAAGAAGCTTTCTGAGAATTTCAGGAGATAAAATTATGTGAAATTGTTCCCTTCCGTATAAGTTATGGTGCTTGATTCTCTTTCGCACGTAAGGTCCAGGTAGTTTGAGCGTAGGAAATGGAAAGTTCACCGCTATGTGGCGGAATTTGAAAAAAAAATTTTAGTGCGTATCTCAGTTCAGCATACTGTAGAATTCAAACTGAAATATTGAGTGAAAGATAAGTTAATGTATGAGTGGAATAAGAATATGATATTTGATTTAATTCTACGAACCATATTCTTTTATTTATTCAGTTTAAAGTCATAATGTTTTAAGGAATCTATATACAGTAAAGAATACCTTAAAATAATGCCAGCTTGTTAGTACGACGTCTAAAAGGGTTTCTCTTCATCGAGTAAAAATTTCCACTATAATTTCTCTTTAATACATAGCCTCCATTAATTTTTATAAATGGAGGCTGACGACTTTCTTTTACCTCAGTATTTGAATTTATCAATTTCCCATGTCATATTTTCACAAAAATTGTAGGGTCAAGCACATTTTTGTGACTTATAAATCATAGAAATAGAGTAGGTGGTACTCTAATGAAGATAAGGGTAGCGCTCAATGTACTTGTGTAAAAAGATCAAAAACGAATTGCTAAATAGAAAAAGCTTTGTCCAAGAAAGGGTGTATATGATGAGGCGCATATGATAAAACTTGTCAGCAAATGGCGCACAAGACGAGATCAAGGTTAAAAACCAGATAACCTTGGCTTCGTGAAGAATGGAGCCAAAAATAAATAAATCAGAACATCCTGTTTCTGAAAAATTATGAGGTGAAACTGATTTTCAACTGCAGTATTATATTGAGACCTTATTGAAAAACATTACCCATGGGAATAAAGTATCAGATCGTACCCATTGACATAGCTATTAAAATTGTGATTTTTGTGGATCATTACATTTTCTACGTATTTCCAAATTCAAAGCGGAGACCATACTACAGAGATAATGTTTGTCAATTTCTTTATATTTCTTCATTTGCTTGAATTTGGATTTACAAGGCTTTTCTATCATTAAATTCATTAGTCTAGCAGCATATGGGAAATATTTTTCCCCTTAGGAGACACTTCTTCACCTGAAAATGAACTTATCTCTTCAAATTTATGCATCCGGATATCATACATAAACAAAGATGGTACGGAGGACGTAGGTCATAGCAAGAAAGGGAACAACTATTAGAAAAAAATGCTAAGAAAACCAATTGTCGGTGGAGTTGGGCACCTGTTTAGGTTTTTAGTTATGGGATCAAGTTATTGTTAGTTCAAGGACAACGGTATCTAACGAAGAGCTGGGAAAGTGTCAAGAGAAAAAATATGAGATGACTCACGCCAGATCTAACCTTGAACATGTCTCCGGCATCTACGAATCTGAATGGAGAGATTTAACTTTTGATTAACACCAAATCAATTGGAATTCTTCACATTTTATGAGGGAACAGAACAGGTCCTGATACCAGGAAACCTACAGCATGATTCACCCGATTTCCGATGATACATGCTCAAATTCACTTTCTCGTAAAAACATTTCCATATGAGTGTTATAACGGCATTAATTTTAAGTAATTAAAATCAAAATTTCACCAATAGACATGAAAGATTTTACGATTTTAAAACTAGGAATATAATTAATTTAATCATAGAGCCCAGGCCGTTATTAATAAAAATTATAAAACAAAAGTTAAGAAATCATAAATTGTTTCATTCATAAATACGGAACGAAAAATTTGAAAAAAGGTCAGAATTCATGAGGTTACTTTTGTAGTCGAAGATGTAAACGACTAAAGACTTTTTTACAAACCTGGTTCATGATATCACAAATTGCCTGGTGCTTCTACTTCTTTGTAAATGACCATTGTTAGCGGTAATGCAGTATGGCCTGTCATATTCTAGTAGCACATTGGTTGAGAAATTTCATATGAGGATTAAATAATAATGAAGAAAAACATTATGAGAAGGACTCCTATGTTATATAATATTCTTTATCGTTTATACTGTAATTCTTTCGTTCAACATAAATATGTAATAATAAGACAACTTTGTAACAGACATCCATATCAATATATATCAATACTCATAACAAATGGCTAAGTATAATGTTCCATAAAACAACAGATTTATTAGGTTTATTGCGTGTCTCTCTTCCTGCTGAGATGCATGATTGAAAAACTGGACTATTTTGAATCCATCGTCACATACGCATTGATAGTTTTACCACTTCGTCTTAAAAGTATTATAAATGCGCCACTCAGGTATAAAAAAATAAGTTCTCCATTTTTTTGGACTTTTCTAGCATGTACTTGAGGCGAAATTAAGGCACAACTTCCGATTCCAATACGGATGCGCATGAAAATAAAGACGAAGTTTAATGGAACAATAAAAGCGAACTGTTTTGGAAGTGAAATAAAGTTTGTTCTATGAATTTGTCAAACATTAAACATAAACATAAAACTAAGGTCATCCTGAATTTAATAACTATTTTTTACCGTTATTTCGTTCCGTTATACCGTTTTACCGTTCTTTTCCTAGGCTCTCTTAAAATCAAATTATTATATTTTTAGTGAAGAAACATCGACGTCTTCTCCGTCATGACATAAAAAAATTAAAACTAAATTATAAATGAAATCGAACTTTATTCTAGAATCAATGAAGTGTTTAGACGAGTTTTGCGTCGACTTCCAACACTATGCTGAAAAGAAACTGTAAAGTAGTAGACAACGACGGACTATTGGTATTGTGCGTGTGGATAATTGTCGAAGCGAGTTGATTTTATTTTACATATCACCAGTTTAACTTTTTCCTCGTAATACCAGACAAGGTTTAACCTAGAAAAAAGATCATCTTTATATTTAATTTAAGATGTGTACATAATTACATATTTCATTTAAAAATATAATAACATAACATTAACTTGCATGGATAACTTCTCTTATGTAATACGGCATTATATTTTGAAGTAAATAATTGTACATTTAAATCTTAGGCATTAATATTTAAATAAGGTAATTAGTATTGCCTAACTCCTGGTGACCGATGCCTAGACGTGCTGGAAGGGATTGCTCGTAACAAACTGCCGGCTGGTGTAATAGTTATTGCTCCTTACAGGATCGACAATGCAAGTTATGTCAAAGGATAAGAACCGGGTGAGTGGTTGTCAACGGTCAGGCTTTCCCTAAGATTGGTGGATGTATAGGCTCCAGAGTTTCCCGGGAGGGCATTTAACTGAGAGTTAAATTTAACTTAAATCACCATTGATAAAAGTGAGGAAAATTCAGGCCAAATAAATATTCCCCTGACTAAAAAACTTAAGAATATCGATTCCTGGCAATTCCCCCTTAAGGAGGGTGTAGTACCAGGCAGCGGGAGTCGCAAGGAAGTCAACGAAATTCCGAAGTAAACATAAGCAGGTCAAAAGATGAACTCAAATGGTAATCCACCGACGAAGGGGGGCAAGGAAGTTTGATGATATTAAAATTTAGACGAATGGAGAAAACATAGACGTGCTGGGGTTGAATGAGATAAGATGAAACGTTAGCGGGGATAACTGGAGCGATGACTGTGGGATAATTTTAAGGAGAGGAATGGAAGGTCATCTTTTAGAAGCCATAATTTTCTGCAAGTTTTAGGGAATGAGTGTTGTGAATATGGATCAGACATATGAGACATTACACTTAGTATAAAGAAGAGAATACTCAGTCATTTTAAAAGGCGTCCAATTGTATCGCAGCACGGAGAGTAAAATCGGAGGGCGAAATGTTCACCAAGATAAAAGATGACCTTGAAAAGTGATCGAAAGCTTTCCGGCAAGGAGTGCTTGAGAGTGATTGGAATGCGATGTTGGGGAATTAAGTGATTGGTATGACGTCGACGAAAAATTAATCAAGTGGAGATTTCGGTCAAGTTTTTTTTATGAAAGTGGCTTTAATTAACTTGTATGATTAGTTTAGTCAGCAAAAATGACGAAGGTGTACTTGGAAAGTGAGAAAAGATAGAGGGAGTACTATATAACTAACAATAATATTGAACATAGCGCAAGAAAAAATATCAATTCACAGTCTCCCTAGAGACTGTTTCTAGAGTCTCTCTAGAATGACAATTCAGAGTAAACTTACGTTACAGTAAAATATAAATTACTTCCAAGAATAATTTGATACGGAGTAAAAACGAATAAAAGGAACGCGTTTTTCAAAGGGATCAAGAACTTAATACCAGTCGATATTAGGGTAGGATAAGAATCCTGGAAGCGAAGAATTATTTTTGGGAGACAAATAAGGAATCAGGACAGGTATAATAATCAATTTTATGAAGGGTAAATATGTAAAAGCTTAATAATTTATTCGTCACAAAGGAGCATTTAAAATACAAAAGTTGTGTCATAATGTCACCGTAAAAGCATGTTCGTCTTTCGCAAAACTATTGTGTCATCCCGGTAGGGCGAGGTCGTCATGCCACCAGTGAATTCGTATTTTTTGTCTTTTTAAGTTCCCCAGGACCTTCATTTTATGCCAAACTGATATTTTTTATGAAGTGAAAGTTGTCGTGGATCACGGCGTAGAGAGAGACTTTAACTTAAAAATTCTGCTTCCTTGCAGATGCGAGATAAATTCCGATAGATCTTTTTATTAAAGAGATAAGTAACGGTGTATAAGAATTTTTACCCCGATTAAATAGACTCAGATTATTGGTCAATTATTCAGATTTTTAGGCGCTGCTCAAAAGAAGTCTGCTCACGCTGTAAAAATTTAAATGGAAACTACGAAAGAAGAACCCACAACCTTTAGGTGTTACTTCAAACCCAAGGAGTTAGGACAGGAGTAGTTTCATCATTTCGCCTATTAATCATTGTCGGTGGTATTTTTACGTTCGGTTGAAAATATTCACGATTTTCACAGAAAATTAAATATGAAATAATAATTCACAAAAAAATATAGTACCATCTAGCTCATCTTCATAAATGTAGAATTCTGAAAACATACATGCATTATTGTGTAATATAAGTTGTGTTGAACTTAATGTGGTTATGGTTAATTTTAAAAATCTTTGTTTTCGTTCATGCTATATAATCTCATGTGACTTTGAGCAAATATTACAGTTCACAACTTAATTTTCGTCCAAGAAAGATTTTTGCCCATTTAATCCATTTATTTAATGGTCCTTGAGTCACAGTATTTCTTCAATGAATTCAGTATTCAATCGGCCGTCCCTGCTGATGAAGGATGAATCATAATTCCATCCCCTCATCATTGAAGCAAATAACCAAAATAAGTTGAAAAATGAACTGAATGAACTTCTACAGAAATAAGTTATTCTTAACCTGTGTATACTTTGAATTTTTGCATGTGTTACGATTATTTTTTTCTGATTTCCTGTCATTTCTGTGACTTTTCCTGTCTATTGTCTGTTCCATAGAGTAATTTTTTTGTTGCATTATTGTATTATTGTTCTTATAGGGTGTGCCCTAGAACATAAAACAAATGAAATCAAATAAATGGAGGAACATGAACTTTTTCAGTGATATATTTAATTGATGTTCGCTAACATAGAGATCATGTTTAAAGTTCAAACGAATTACTTCATTCTCACTATTTTTAAAATTAGTTTAGTTTACTTTTTCTATCTACCTTTTATTAAACTGCAAAATTTATAAATGTTATACATTTATACTTACTTTAGTTACTGTAATTTTCTTCTGTTTGTCATATGTGATAAATTTCTGCAAAACAATGAACGGGATCAAAGCAATTTTCGTGAAAGGAATTCCATCATTTTTACATAAAAACTATCCCTTTTTATTCTTTTAGGAACGATTCTTTAGAAAAATTCTACTTCACCACTTTTAAAGATGAAGAAATGTAAAATGTATTTCATTCTTTGTACATGTGAACCAGTTGCCTCATCGGAGGACTCTGGAGGAGATTAATTATCTAGAATGGAAATTTCGGTAGCTGGTACTCTTTAAAGGGCATAAGCAAGGACCACGAGGCGGCCTACATGAATCTGTGACTCGGTTAAGACACCGAGTCGCCAGGCTAACCGGGATGACGGCATTTTACGAGGGCCCTGAATTTGGAAGAGGGCTGCCATTTACCCCACCTCCTTTCCCTGTGGAACCAGTCACAGGTAGATCAACTTGTGAACATGATCGGACATTTTTTTTTCTAAATGGCTCCCAATAGGATCGGACCGGCCCAAATTCTTGTTTGTCACCGCCCCCTCCGGTTTGTGCGAGCGATTCTGGAACCAGATCACGAAGTTGCTCGGAACGCCCCAGGGATGCGTTCACCGTTTGTGAACGTCTCAAAGGAAAGTGATTGCGTAACTATGTGCCAACTAGATGGGTCACCGTCGTAAACTAACTGTCGGCGACAGCCGGTAGGAGGTTCCAAGAAATTACAGAGGGGAAGACCATGATTGTAGGAAGTTAATATATCCCGTTTCAAAATCTGAAGCAATTATACAAATTATGGTGATTTGCATGAATATTGTTGCACCTCGGGTGATAGAAATACAGCTCATGTGAAAATCATCCCTTAAGAAAAAAGTATTAAGCTCACGACACCACTGAAGTAAGAAACGTCACTAGGAAAAACCTTCACGTGGGAACCTTTCTTCCGTTTATCTAGTAGAGAATATTTGTTCTCACTAAGCTCAAAACACGAGGATCTTCGTGAATTTGAAATGAAATCGAAGAAATATAACAGCAAATATTTAATGATATAAATGGTGATCAGAACACCATTTTCTACTACCAAGGAACCATAATGCTTATCGCGAAAAATTTTTGTGAGACTTTACATTAATAAATTCAAGCATTTTTTCTAATACTGGCCTCTAGAAGTAGAAGTAAATAATAAGAATTATCCCATTCGTAAAAATGACGAAGTCGAGATGAATAAAACTAATGGGATGAGTACTCATACTATGAGTACTCATACTACTAGTATGAGTTTTAAGAAGTTTTGTGAGTACTCCTATATAATTTAATAAATAGAATTTCCTTCAGTTTCAAAATAAGAGCATAATTAAAACGAAAATGTAAATAAAGCATAAAAATCTCCCTGTCTACGCTTGAAGTCAAATCTTATTGAGTAATCATTCCATTTAATTAATATTTGGTGCTAATAAGTCTTTAAAATCATTTTCTACAACTGTGACGATCAACGACAATTAACGAATTTAAAAAAATAATAACTGATACGAGCGTCTACAGATTTTTTCGCGCCATGCAGAGCTATGCCAAAAATAGGGAGGTATCCGAAGAAATATTTGGCAAAATATTCGAATACTGTGACTTGAATTTAAACAAGGGCACACAACAGAGGCTTTATTCAAGGGATCATTGATTTTGTTGATGATAACACTAGTTTTAATGCTGTATTGCCTAAGACTAATCTTCAAAAAACAAAAGTGATGTAATATGGATAATGTAAGACGTCTAGAATCGTATTTAATAATGCCTACATACAGTTGATTAGAATAATTGGCTGACTGAATATGTCTTTGTTCTGAACACGAACGAACAACGGGCAGACTGCCATCAAGAGTACAACGGTCGATGAGGACACAAAACGTTATATATTGCCTACGTAGCAAGACACTTCTTACGAAACGTCAGGGTGTAATGGTGTTGCAAACATACCATAGGAATATTCTACATACTTAAACCGTTTAATTTATGCATCATTTATCGAAATTATCACAGTTAACTTTCTTGGCAAGTATGGGTGTGATATGTCACGATCGGTGCTGATAAATACCGTGTTTCACACTAGTTTGCTTCAAAACCAGTTATATCGTTTGATTTTATGACATTTTATATTTTGATAGATTTAGTTCGATTACTCTTTTATGAGAAGGACTTTCATAGAAATAAAAGAACAAACTAATGTTGCATCAAGTAGGAATTAATTTGGCAGTTAATTTTGGTTCATGCATAATGGATATTAACACATAAAGATGAATTCAACTGGGGGAAAAGTTTTACTTTATTGGTCGAAATTTACCTATTTCTGGATAAATATTCCTCAGAAAACGATCTCCTTTCATGGATCCCCCAGAGAAATATAAATAATAACCCGTTTTTGTCGGTGAAACGAGCTTCTCACTGCCAGCAGCATTTTCCCTAGCTTTACCTCCTCCACCATCCGCTTTGAATTGCTGGCGCTGGGCGGTAATCCGTGGAAATTAATTCCTTCTCTTCGCTCCTGTGGGAAACGGAAATATTTCATTCCAAGGCCATTTGCCCACTCACTCTGAGATCGCGTGAACACTTTTTTCCTCCGCTGGTGCACCGGACGGGGAAATCATTCCGAAGCCGCCTTCTCAGGCGTGCCTCCCTCGTTCCCACTGCCACCAACGTCTCTTTCTCTTTCACGCGAATTAATTCATCTAAAAAAATTTTATTCAAACCATTTTTTGAAAAGTCCGCCAAGCATTTCGATGGGTTTCAGCCTACAATAGCAGTTCAGAGCTTCACCGCAAGGCGTTAATGTCCACAGCGAAAAAGTTCGCGCTGGAATCCAAACGCTCCAAGATCATTTTTCGCGTTCAGCTCCACTTGAGGGGGCAACTTGATTTTGCACAACTGTGTGATTCTTCTTATACACTTGGAAAGTTTAGCTCTCGGCAATTGGATGATTAAGACGTCATCCGGTGACTTGATACTTTTTGCCTTTTACAAAGCCGACGATATTAGCCACCCCACTGAGAAAATTTTTTAACAAATCTTGCCTTTCTTCAATAAGGTTTAAGTTTTCCTCATTATTTCTCGAAAGCTTATATTGCGGTGGATGTTTTGCTATTTAAAATATGATTACGTACTAAAAATTCAGATAAATAATTTGCACACGAAAATTATAATTACACTGAATAAACTTATTTTATAAATGTTTTATGCTTCTTTAAAGTCTACAAGAATTATTGAGTAAATTAGAAAAAAGTATAAATAGGTTTAAAAAAATTAAATTACATTAGAATATTTGAAAAATGACAATATTTGCCATATATTTTCATGTTATTTAAATATTAAGTGTCGATTTCTTAGTATATATTTACCCCCACGTTAACTATATCTCAGAATTAATTTCAATTTGAGGAATTTCAGTCCTAAAATCTTTCTAGCCATGCCGCTAAATGTCGCTAGTCTTTGGTATACTTAAGAATAATGCGATGGAAGTATGATTAATTTACCAGAATGTTGGATAGGATAAATGAAACTTTGCAATTCCACAAATAACACTTTATTACGACCGGTTTCGTTCACTTG
>WURS02057421.1:0-10775 GCA_011762765.2 Rhinocypha anisoptera | reverse complement strand
AAAGGTTCATTCAATAAGGTTATCTGAAGCTATATTATGCTAGCACCCAAGCTGACGGACCATTATTCACAGAACATACTGATGAAAAATATATTAATTGGTTTATATATTCTGAACTCCTGATTTGGCTTGTATATCGGGACATAACGTGGCTCTTTTAAATTAGTTTCTGACTAAATTTGCCTCTAAATTTAAATGTAGTCTCTTGATTAAGCCATTCATAGACATTAGATTCAACCGTAGCTTCTGTTAAAAAAAATCTACTAACTGAATGATATTTTTTGATACTTTTTAAACTGGATTACTCAAATACCTCCACCCTTACATAGCGTTACATGCCTACCTCGTGTATATTTTGTTCAGACGGTTGGTAGGAATACCACAGTGGCTCAGTTACCTACTTGTGGCTATTGGTCTCTAGATTTATGGCATTTGTCTTACGTACTCCCTACTTATTTCTTCCGGGATGTCGGGACATTCGAAATTGATTCCTGCCTGAAACCTTCTATAGATCTTAATCCGAGTTGTACATAGAATGTTTTGTTGATTATTGGTCAATTAGTCATTATATTGACCAATATTTTTTCCGGTATGTCCATGCAAAAATTATATTTACCATAATAGTAACAATCACTACATGATGAATCAATATTAATTTATAAATATGAAATACTTAATTTAAAAATGTTAGTTAAACATACTTGATTATCTTACTTTTGTGAACTGTACTTAAGGCATCTCTTATTTAGTATTTTTGCCTTGATATTAAATTTTTACCCGTAAAATGCCATCCAGACGAAGTAACAATAAGTGATTTTTGGAGTGAGAATATCGTTATACCAGTGTACTATGGAGGCAAGTAAACATTGGCAAGATTAAGACAATTACTTTTTAATTTTTTTTACTCTTGACCTTTTTAACAAGTTTATCTGGAATTAGTGGTTTTAATTTATTTAGTGGTTTTGATATAGTTGTACACCCAAATGTCCTTGCTGACGCCAACCATTAAGCGAAATTATTTTGAGAAAAATACAACATCCAAACCCTGGGTGGGATTCGAACCCACGAGATTTGGGTTATCCCGCGAGCGAGCTATCCACTCAGCTAACACGGCCGGTACAAAAATAAATACATTACTTTTAAATACGGGGAAATATGTAGCATCGAGGAGTTTTAATAACAATATGTGTTATAAAATCATGTTATATTCAAGGAGTTATGACTTTAATATAGTTTCCAGGCCTTTTCAGTGAAAATAATTAGTTTGATTTTCTCAATATAGTTTAAGTTTTGAACGCATCTGCATTTGGCAGATGAGGTTTAAAATACTAAAAATGTTGAATATTAATGTGACCGAGTAAAATGATGATCGACTATGGGTATCATCTTAGGGTGTAGGAAATGTAAAACCTGTCTAGAAAATGTAACATGAAGCACAAAAATTGGTCCAAACTTCTGCATGACTGAATAAAACAACTATTTCTCAGTGTCATCTTCAAAATATATCTATATCGTACCCTTGTCTCGCTACGCGATGATATGCCCTTGGGAGAGAGGAATAAATCTATTTTCATATAAATAATAATTTTTTTTGAAAATATAGTAAAATCAATGTCAAATGAAAAAGATTAGTTGCATATTTATAGTATATATTTATGTTATTGACATTTTCGACAGAAATCTCCACGTTAAACTATTTAAAATTATTATCGATGAAAATCATCATTTAAATTTTAAATGTGAATATTTATATACGAGTTTGAATAAGCAAAGTTATTTAAAAGTTTCTACACTGTGTACATCGAACTATGACCTTCGCAATGACCTCAATCCATGAAAAAACATTTGGCGTTCTAAGCGAGAAATCGACTAATTGCCTTGAAAATATAATTATTGGATCAACCTAGAGCGTAGTACAGCTTTTGATAACTATTTCCCTTAATCTGAGACAGAACAGGAATTAATGCTAATTTTCCAACCCTTCAATCCCAGTTACAAGGCAAAAATTGCTATAATGGTGACTCTTGCGTACCTTATTGTTTACGTAGCAATTTTACTCGCCAAGAAATCCCCATTCATCTATAAAGATTGTCATTACTCGAAAAAATTTTCAGACAATTTTTTTTAATCATGAAAAAACGGTGAAAATATCTTTGCCATGCATATTTCTAATAAATCAAAATTGTATTAGAATAATATTCATATCTATTAAAAATTCGTGTATCAAAAAATTCCATATCCTTTAATGAATGTTATACTTTGTTTTTTACTACAACCACAAATACAATAGTTCTTGCTTGTTATTCCGGTCTTGATGATAACTGTCAGTAATCACATTTAAATTTAATTTTTATTAACCCTGTTATCAAATGAAACTTTTTGCCGTAGAATATACGTATTTAGTGCTAATCTAAATTTGTTTCTAATCAATGAATACTGGACTTTATATTACTCTGGAATTAATTTTAATTTCAAAATCATGAAATAGTTTTATATATGTAAGTATTAAAATATTTTACACTATTTACTAATTGATTGTTTTGACCGTCACTATGCCGAATCAATTTTTTAAAATTAGAAAACACTCTAGCTTTTAATTGACCTGTAACTTTTTTCTTATTCTTTTTCATGGTAAATAAAGTGAAAGTAAATGTGAAGTGAAGTCTAAAGTTTTTTTTTGGCTTTTCACTACCAACCACAAAGATCTTTTATGATGTTTCATTTTTACATTAAATAATTTATTTTTGGAGTCTAAAGTATATGTTTATAAAATTTTGCTTAACATTTTAAAACTGATTTTGAAAATGCTAAATCTGTCGAATTAAGATAGCGGGAATGATTGATCAACATATAATCTCTGTCTTGTTTTTAATTAATACGATAAATACATTCACATGTTCTCGTGTCGGTTATTTATTTTCCTCACTTGATATTTCTTTTTATTTTCAAAGCATTAAAAAGAAGTAAATATGTTTGCCACTAACTGTGGAACATAAACAACTTCATATAAGATACGGTTTCAGGATTCACATGGAGGAATTCTCTCATCTCGGTTCAAAGAACATACTGAAATTCCGGATGTTTATTGTTTATGTTTGTTGTATAACGACCTGTTGATACTGCTGCGATGCTGTGATACGGCGAAACTGATCGTGAAACAATAAACATTGCATGTGTAATTGCAGTGTTTTCATTAAACTCTTCCATTGAAAACTTAAGTTTAAACAAAATATTATGCGAATACATAGTCATGTTGAAAATACGAGGCCACTATGTACATATTTCTTCCAAATATTTAGGAACGAGCTTGATTTTTACGCAATGAGTTGAAGGAGCCGATGATAATTATGTAGATTTGCATTCTTTACTGGGAACAACGTAACTTCAATGCCAATGAATAATCAATGCTGAGAATCTATATAATACTGCCGGGCCACTTAACACTTCCTTCATTAGATCTTCGGATGCATGAATATTTCTTGAATTTCATAAATTTTTCTTGTAATATTTCCAGTTGTAGAGACTTTCTCGTCGTTGGGGACGGAGGCGGTACCGCTAGGATGGTCTCTTTCAGAATGCTCCACCCAACCGACACCACCACAAACATTTGAAATATTTAGCTTCGCGAAGTTTTCATAGCCTTTTTAAGTCCCGTGATCACTTTTCATGATTGAAATATGGCGTAAAGAATTTAAATATTTATTTCCTGAAAAAAATATATCACTATTTACGAGAAAAAGTTGTGCACAGCTTCACAGGACTATTAGAGTAGACATTGTGAGAAGGCACAGACATTTCAGAATTATCCTTGAAAATTGACAAATGTTTTACATTAGAAGCCTCAAATTGGAAAATAACCTTGGAATCTTGTTATTGAAGAAACTGTAGAGATTACTTCCTGCTCAAGGAGTTCTTTTAATAATTTAAAATATTTTGGTGGTATTCCCGAGTATAAGACGGCGAGAAGGATAATAGTTTCAAACAATTTTTTAAAAAAACTTTGTTTTACTTGCAGAAGTTATTTCTTTCCGCTGAGAAACTACGCAACATCTCTCGTGTGTGAATGTTTCTGTGGAGGTTACACTGTGCCTCCTCTTTAATGACTCTTCCAATGACGGACCCAATGTTTTCGAATTCCGGTCAATGGGTGCAGAGGCATTCATGTAGAGAGGATCGAGTGCAGTGTTTTTGGGTGTGGAAATGGGAGCACATTCAAAATTCGATTGTCTCAGGCTTGACAGCGTGGAAATTCATCTTGAAAAATGAAAAAGACTGTGTGTCTTTCCATCTGGGTATTTGATGATGACGCCTATGCGTTCAAAACTAGTAATACCAAAGATAAAAAAATTGTCGAAAGTTACACAGTCTTCTTCATTTGTCACATTCAAAATGACTGTTTGGATGACTGTTCAACGAATGAAGGGCTAACAGATGCGACGCGAGACGGAATCAAATTATAACTCACTATGACGACATCATCAAGTTTTCTTCCGCAGTTCTAAGTCCGAACAGCCTCCCCACAAGAGCATAAGTATGCCAAAATTTGCCTTGCGCCACTTTTCTTTAGTCGTCTATTATTCTGATAGAACGTCTGCTAATAATGTACAAGAGTAAGGAACTCTGAGAATTCCGTTGCCTCGAACTGTCTACCCCATCTACCCCTTTCTCAGGAACACGCCAAACCAACTCACGTACAAAAGTCCAAACTGGGAAACGGGTGTATTGTTCGGCACAAAATGCAAGAAAAAAGAAACGCTCAAATTTGAGCGCAAGGAAAAAGTGGAAGAAACATGATAAACATAGCAGCTGTTCCTGCAACTGAAAATCACATGCAATTCACATTCAAAATGCACATGCAGCTCAAAAAATAACAATGATATTGAAGTAAATTAGAATAAGCACTTCGGATACATTTCGCAAGTCATGCTATTAACATAGTTTTCAGCCTTAATTTCTGATTCTATAGAAACAACCAAACCTTGATGAAAATGAACGTTCGAAAAACTGAAGGCCTTCACACAAATTAGTTCGTGGAAGCAGGACGGAGGTTGCGTGATTACAAAGTGCCATTAAAATACGAGCGTTTCAGCTTTTTTTTTAAATCACTTGTGCACGAGTGATTTTCAACAGAAAACGACGAAGTTCTGGATTATTATACTCGATAAGTTACAATGATTCGAAATTTCATTTTTCATAGTGTGTGGGATATTTGGAACCGGTCCCTTCTCAGCGGTGACTAGTGATCATCTAACCGGACTGTGACCTATAAGTGAAATGTTGATATTTTACAAGGATTTACCCAAAAACACAATACGAGTACTACATGTCCCAAAGAACAATTAAAATATAATCGGAATGGTGACAAACTTCTAATCAATCGTATGAATATGATGCGTTAATCTTATCCTCGGAAGTACGATGAACATTTAAATAATATTTTTTCGGAGATATATGTTCTCTCAAAGAAACAGGGTTCATTCCAATGAGTGCAGTTGTTGACTTGATTGTAATACGAGCTTATGTGATCGCCCATACAAAAGGTAGAGGAAGAAAATGGAGTCCCATAAGAAATTCATTCACAAAATACGAGAGTGAAAGGCGGACGAAGTCCGCGAGTCTCCTTTGCATAGTAATGCATATAAAATCGTTAAAAAGTTCCGTCCTCACTGACTGGAACAGACGGGTGTAGCGAATTAATTTAAATTCCGAGCGAAGATTTAGGGGTGGGAAACATTTACTTCGTCTTAATTTTACAAAAGTACCTCTAAGGAAAAGTTTCAACGCAACACATACGGACGGGTCAAGTGTTCCGCTCGGTGTATATGCACAGCCCGACGTCGAATGTGTCTCAGCTGCAAAAAGGGTTGCCCACACAACGCATTACTTGAGCAGAAGGTGGAGGTGGGTGAGTGAGAAGGGATCGGCGCTTTCTACGTCTGTCGGCTTTGGCGGCGAGAGATTATGGGTTCAACCCTTAATTGTCTCAAAAGATTTTGGTCCGTTTGTTAGATAAGGTTTGTTCGGTTTGAAACAATCGCTTGAACAACAAAGACAAATTTGCATAAAAGACTTTGATAACGTGATGCGCGTCTTCTAGGGAAATCCCCAATTCTAAACAAAAAACGATCACCTCACACTTTGTACATTTTCACCACAAGATACTGTGTAATTGAAAGTCAACACTTAAAAAATAAAACAAATTTAAATTAAAGGGTTTAACTTAATTTAGCAGAAGTAGATCTTAATCGGAGTGGACGCAAAGGAAACGTTTCATGGCAATGACGTATGGCTGTCATTAAAGATCGCAAGAAAAAGGACCGATAGAGGGACAAGAGGTAGAATGTTTTGGCGTGATATTGCTTTTGGCATCGTTCATTATTCTATGTAATGTGAAACTAATTAGATCCCAGATACATTTACAAAGAGCTAAAAACTCCCAGAGAAATAATGGACACTTATTATGACTGATGCAATTATATTTTTAACTGAAAATTTGGCAAATTCTTGGAAAAAATTACTTTAGGAAAAATGTCATACTAAAGGTACATAAAGTGGAGAAGGGTTGAATAACTGTATTCCGTCGGTTAAATGACAAGTCCTCAAACATTATGATTAATGACGAAGAAATATATGGCATGAATCTGTCTTAGCTCATCCAATCGTGATAAATACTATCGAATGCATTTTGCCATCATACGCTAAGATAGCGTTGATAACCTTTTAAGCTATGAATATCAAAGAGCACATTTTATACAAAATGTGTCACCGCGCATAGCATGTTTATCAATGGAAACTTGAAATCGGAAGAAGAGATGAACTCCTAAGAATTAATTTGTTTCATTGTTGAGTTTTTAGACTCGTTAAAAGCTATGTAGTGGTACTAAAGTTGGCTAAGCCCTACTGGACAGGCGTTGAGACCTGGGTTAGAGTCTTCGTGACGCCTCTGAAGACCTACAGGTAAACCAAAGATCAGTGATGTTCTGAATAACAGGTTTGCCTGGGAAAACGCAGGCAGCACAGAAAAAGAAATTAACCGTCCTACCCCGATACGCGAATTTTCACACTTTGGGTTAGGAACCTACTAGGTAAGGTCTATCCTTACCTATCAAACTGAATTTAGTATTGAATACTGTGCGGTTGTGGTTAAAATTTATAAATCGTCGGGTTCAAACGAATAGTTTAAACTAATGTTAATGAATCCTTATGTTAATTTAATTTATATTAAATACCACTCAGTAGCAGTAACTATAAAAAAAATCGTCCGTCAAAATTATCTCAATGGGTAAGCACCAAAAAATATAAAAGAATTAGAATTTTTATCTACCATCGCGCGTAATAAGATAAAGTTCGTTTTCTTATAATTAATTTGCAATGATAAAACTTCTACTCATATCTTTTTTATTTAAATTCTCTTTATAATACACGAAATTAAAGCTATTAGGCCCCTGTCACTTTTAAGTAATTAGCAAAGGCAAAAAGAAATAATATTAAAAAAATAAATTTTAACAATTTTTTAATATATCATAAATTCAAATCACTCACCGATCTGTTTAAAAATAAATATTTACGCGACGAAAAGAAATAACTCAAAATTTAAACGAATATTAAAAAAAATTGATTTTATGCGTCTTGGTTGTATGATTGTATTATGTGATTGCACATATATTGCGAAATTATTTATGCACTTACGATAATAAGTGATTGTATTAATCTGTTCAATAATGAAAGATGGTATGTTTATGTTACATTGTTGGCATAGTATGCATATGCCATATAAGTATTATTGATTTGACTCCAATTTTGCGTCATCTGTGGCTGTTGTGATGTTAAAAATTAGCCTACCACTACTTCTGATAAAAAAAAACTTTTTTGTACGATTTTAATTATATTGTAGAATGCTAAAATGTCGACTGGAGCTACGTCTGGATTATACAGAGGATAAACATCTTCCATTGGAAAATTAACTTTCATGCATGAATCCACCTATTCAAATACAAACACATTATTAACCCAAAATACAAAAGCATTATGTACAGTCTCAACGTTACCAGCTGATGGTGCTAAAATATTATTTGACGACCTTCTGCCTCAATGACAGAGGCAGATTTGTGAAAATTTCTTTAGACTAGAGACTGGAGCTCCAGAATCACCAGAATTGATTACCTCCCTCATAAAACATTTTAAACCATTTTTAGCTATCTTATATAAAAGATCAGACAGTCATAAGAAAAACTCCAAACCTTAGATTATTATTTTGATCAAATTTTTAATGCTGGTTATTGCTCGTCAAAGGTTATGTCCTTTGTCGTAGGCAATCTGTTTCAATGCGTAACGGCAGAATTTAACGCAATACATCGATGGAAGCAGGTCATAATGGTCACAAGTCAAATCGATGAAAATAGTATCACATATACATTATACATCAAGCTAGAAAATTAACATAAAATAAAAAATTTCCCGTATAAATTACGAGAAAAAATATGATACTTTTATTTTAATCCCCTTCGTACATGCTCGCGCGCGTGTGTGTGTGTGTGTGAGAGAGATGTTCACGAGTAACTGTCTACCTGAAATTTTATTACATATATTTATCCAATTGTTTCGGTGAAAAT
This sequence comes from Rhinocypha anisoptera, assembly GCA_011762765.2. NCBI lineage: Eukaryota > Metazoa > Arthropoda > Insecta > Odonata > Chlorocyphidae > Rhinocypha > Rhinocypha anisoptera. The sequence goes on along the minus strand of WURS02057421.1, from coordinate 2,163 downwards.
GAATTTTAGAAAATATATTTAGAATGTTTAGAAAATATCAAGCCCAAAAGATTTTTTGCGTACCCACACACACACACACATACACACATACACACATACATACATATATATATATATGAACTCATCTCAACTGTCATGAAATAGGGAAGGTCGACGTTCCCTTACGTGTCGTCCTGAAAATTGTTTAAAAAATGAAAATAAGACAAGTAATTATTAATATTAGTTAAAATGTCTTGAATCAAAACTCACAATCCGAAAATAAAATATATTCTAAAATTAGAGAGAGATATATTTTTATAGACTGCTCAGAAGTGAATTTTCTTATAGAAATATACAAATTATATTTATGCATATGATCCACATTATATTGTATTTATGTCTTTTGAATTATACTATGTGCTATATTAAATGTCTTTTTTTATTCTTTTCAGACATCATTTTACCTTATTTAATAATTAGAAAGGAAAAAGGCGATGAATATGCTAGAAAATAAATTTTTACTAATATGTAACTCAATTCTATTTCCCACTAAGAGGAAGATATTTGTTATGATAATTCGAATTTTTAAAATTAAATGTAAAAGTCTAACGGAGGTTTTCAATATATATTTTATATCTTTCCAGTAGAATTTAATGTTATGGATATATTTTGGAAATATAACAAACTTCGATGGAATCAAAAGAGAAATCGATCTAGCAAAGATACAATTGTATCGAACTAAGACAGGAATTGACAAACGGTTATTAATGCGTAGAATTCAGATATACCCGTGACAATAGTTTTGACAGCTGGTAGAAACCAGTTTAACAGTTTATGCCCTTGATTTTAAAGAAGGTAAATAAATGATCCTTTTTATGAATGAAATTAATTTTTTTATAATCCAACAAGTTTATTTTAACTGTTTACCTTATAATGAGCTATTTAGAGTAAATAACCGAATTTAATTTCAAATATAGATCGCATTGCCGGCCTAGTTGGCAGCGGGTAACGTCCTCGTCTGCATATCCGGAGGCCTCGGGATCGAATCCCGGCTAGTTGGATTTTTCATTCTCCACATAGAGTAGTGTTTCATACTTGTTATTAAAATATAGTTACAGTGCCCACTGTAATTGACAGCTTATTGCTTTGTGAGGGAAATTGTAAAATAAAAAATATATAACTATTGAAACAATTTTTTGAATTTATTTCATGATTGGAGTTATAAGGATATAGTAACAATAATAAATTAGGCAATAATCTTTCATAAGTTAGTAACGTATAAAATTATATACCCTCAATTTTGTCACATTTTACAATCAAAGACGATTATATTCTGGAAACGGAATGATGAATATTTTTTATGCATAAGAAATTTTTCGTTTATTTACAAAATCGAAAGATATTTTCTTATAAAATTAATTGATGAATAGAATATCGAAAGATACTATGTTATAAATTAATTTAAGAGTAAAATATCAAAATGAATTTCTGCAAGTGAATTTTATTTCGAATTGTCCACCGTTAGCCTCTATGATTTATTTGAGTGCGAGAAATTATATTGGATAATTGAGAGTTTAGAAACTACAACTCCTGTTAAGATAATATAAAGAAAACTTTTTGGTAGCGTTTGGTACCCTCTCTAAATGATACTTCTTAGGTGGGATGAGAAGGGAAAAGAAGGGGCGGAAAAAAGGTAGTAAGCGGACGTTTCCTAAGAGCCCTTTTTCCCTGAGGCATTCCCACGAGTGCCTCTCCTGTAATTGATAGTGCTTGTGCTTCGTGCTCCAGTGCGGGATTTAACGTTTGGTATTTCACTTCTACGGAAATGTGCATGAGTGACTCTAGGAAAGCAATCGGTTGCTTTGAAGATTTCAGAAAAAAATCAGTGTTCGAAACTTGGGGAGGCAATACGTGGGTATGCCGAGACATTGCCATTTATTTCATTGCCATTGCCAACTCCTATGTTTTCCAAGGGAATGTGAATGTTTTTATATATTTCTGTAACTAGGGTATAAATAAATATTTTTAATGGCCTGTTAAAGACAATAAGTTATTATTTTTCCACAAAATAAATAAACCGAACCGCATTTAATATGGAAATCTGAACAGCATAGGCAGTGATAATGGGATCGGTCATTATGGAGGATGGGATAGTAACTATTTTTTAGCTTCCGAAAATTGAGG
>WURS02057410.1:0-10775 GCA_011762765.2 Rhinocypha anisoptera | reverse complement strand
TTCTGTGTTCGTTCATCATATACAAGTGCTCAACTGAGTTTTTCGCGGGTATATATATTTATATATATATATAGTTATTCTAAATCTGGTTTAGCTATTAGGCTCTTCAGCCCGGGAGGAAGGGTATATAAGTATGGTAAAAGCTGGTTGGGTAGGTAGTAAGTTGGATTTACAGAGTCATTGGGAAAAAGTTTGTAACAAATTAAGAAATTTACTAAATGTATCTTCAATATCAAATGATTTGCGTGCTTGGGAATGTCTATATATTTTTGAAGTACTTAGCAGTGAACACTTTTGGCTTGAGTTAAACTTCAAGAGGTGGATTCCGATGACACACAATAAATAGAAGATAGAAGTACCATAAAATATAGTTAATGCAGTCTCCTTCTATCGACAAATATCGAAAATTTCACATCATAACATTACTGGGACATTTAACGGAGAGAGCTCCTCAATAATATTTCCCATGATACCATGATGGAAACTGTAAGAGACTTCCGGTTCCATTGGGACTAGAGTCATGTTCAACGATGGAGGAGGAAAACTCCAGTCTTCATCAACGAAATAATTCATAGTTAAAACAATATAATAGAAAATAAGACCGAGAGAAGACGCAGATTGGACTTAAATTTCGATGCTGAGAAAACATGAATGTTAAAATCCATTTAATGAGAGAGAGAAGGGAAAATACCTTAATAATTGTAATATTAAATCAGATGGACGGATAGCTGAGATTACAGTAGTATTAACTGTATAACTAGCAGTGGAAAAAATTGGATATGCCTAGTACTTAAAGATAATTAGATTGGAAAGTTGTTGGTTATGGAATAGTTGCACTCGATAAAAGCGCAGATCCAACTAATTTATTTGTGTTCATATGCCGATTGAAGTTAAGTGTTCGCACAAAAAGAAATATATAACTAATAAGCATGACCAACGAGAGGGAGCTGAATTATGCCCAGTTCACACTACGTGCTTTTTACGCGAGTCACGTCAGTGTTATTTGCACAGAACGAATTACAGAACTGAATTTCCATGCACACACAAATTTTTCTAGTGAAGGCGTTGGCGCTTACCATCCTAAAATTTTTACCACGATAGGGAAATCATAGTTTGGCGCAGTTGTGGGCTTCTGAGTGCGTATGAACCATAGTTATAATCGGTTTGAACGCGCGGACCTATTACAACTCTATGGTATGAACGCAAGTAGTAGTTACTATTCAAAATGAATTCAAAAGCAAGAAAGAATTTCAGCAACGAGGAGGAGGAATTGCTACTAATTGTACTGGAAGGTGATAGTGCAAACAAAGTGTGTATGGTTAGAGTATTTAGACGCTCTACTTATTACAGGCAAGCTTCTTCTTCTCCTTAAGAATTGGCGCCCAGATCTGCAACGCCAAAGCTTTGACGATTCTGTTTCTATTTCAATGATATTGGGCGTAAGATATTATAAATGCGCCTAGAAAAGCATCCGAGAGAGAAGGGCCCAAATTCTCCATTGTGAATATAACTTATTCGCAAAAAAACAAAATTATATTTATAATTATGATAATTTATAATCCAAAATTAAATAAAAACAAAACTATAACCATTTGCTTATTCTAATTAGTTTCGTTGGCAGTATTATTGTTAGATTAGTTTGTTTACGTAATGACTAATTTGAAGCCAATGCTAAAATGAAATCTAAACGGCCATACGTTGAAGCTAGGTCTAAAAGGTCTATGAAATCAAGGATTACTTTGAGGATAATATTTGATGTTTCCAAATTTTGCAATTTTTTACTGTTTTCTCTGACTCTCTTCTCTCTAATGTTATTGTATCTATGTTTCATATGCATAATATGACAAATTCTATGGCTGTTTCAGCTCCTACATCCCAATACAGAAAATAAATAAAAACTTTCTCCACGGCTCCGAGTCCTAAAATTCAATTTACTATCAACAACTCATGAACCTCACACAAGAGGGCACTAGCTTCTACAAGCGTCAGAGATCCATAGAGTTATAATGGGTTATAATGAGTTACCTAATATCATAACTATATGGGAAGATCTTCATGTGAGAATGCAAGTTGGTTATACCCGCGATCTTAATATTTTTAAAATTTGTACTATGAACAGGGTATTAAGAGACTTCCATGAAGAAAAAAACCGGTTTTGATGAGTAACAGGAATGCAGAGGTGGGACAAGGGGGAGCTGAGAATAAAGAAAGTGTCTGTTGATTAGGAAGAAGAAATAACCGGCCATGAATATAGATTCAGAAATGTAAGTAAAACCTTATGAAGACAAGAGCGAATTAGGCTAAATACGCAGAATTTATAAGCTTCAAAAGGTAGTTATATGAAAATGTAATGAGAGAATACATTCCGAAAGAGGTTGCGGGCACGGAGATTTGAATTCGAATACTTGGAAGGAATGCTTTGTTTTTCCACATAAAAGAACTTTATCTCAAAACCCGGATTTCAACTATACAGTCATTAGGTGTGGAATACACAAGAGCGCATCGTTTTATAATATGAATAATATAGAATCTAATAGACATTTTGAGGAAAGGTTTTTAGTAGAACAAAAAATTATCTATCATCCATGGTACCTTCACACTCTAAGAACTTCAAACAAATGAAACTGAAAAATCCCACATAGAGAAAAATGTCTTTAATGTCTCCCACATGCAGATGTCTCTAAACCAGGTCAAAAGTCTAGGGACAAGAGTGCCAAATTGGCACTATTGGCAGGAGTACGATAAGGGGGATATGGTGTGATAGGCGCTAAAATTGGAACTAACTACAAGTAAATACAATTTTGGAGGTTCTTATAAACTCCATCTCCTTTCTTCCTCTCCATTCCCATTCTTTTAAACCTTTCCTCACACTCTGAAGAGCCTGACAATATTACCATACTTAAAACCGAACGCCGGATGTAAATTTCGATAAAAACGTAAAAAAATCGCGCTTCAAAGGAATTTATTCAATTTTTAGACCAAGATACAGCTAAGTATGGATAGAGTATGAAACCTCAGTGTTCCATTCAAGTTTTAGTCCATGACCGAAGTTCCAACCCCAATATTTTCATATTTTAAACAGTGAATGAAACTCGCAGTTCACGGTGAAATTCTCATATTTCCCGTTACTTTGTATGAAAAAAATAAACGTCTCTGGAGTCGAACCCAGGCCACTTTCTTGGGGTTTTCGATTTTTTCCATATTCATCGGCTGAATAGGAACGTTTCCTGAAATTTTCAATCCGATAACTCGAGTAAAAGTGCCAGGGAATGTGTCAATCAGAGTGTGAATGAATTGCCTATAGGTAAAGATGAACACATAAAAGGTAACTTACAAGAATTTTTACGTTCATCTGCCTTCCTCGGAGATAGAGATGAGATTCCATACACTTACATATACACTTGCTCGACGCATAAAGCCTCCAACACATGCCTTAACAGTACAGTGACTTCTAGTTGGGGTCGATACGAAACCTGATCGATACGCAATCGACCAGGGTTCGATCAAAGGAAGTAGAAGCTGTCCTATCTTGGCTGCAAGCCTTGCAAGTATAGCGAAATATATCGCATAACATCCGGTTGATCCTAGCAGAAAAATTTCGGCATCCGGTAATTCTAAATCTTGTAAACAAAAGATTTTACCGACGAAAAGGTACTTCGTTTCATTGAGTCATGACTGTCTATGGTACACAAATTCTTCTTTCAATAGGGTGGACTGCTAGTACATAGCGAGGGTGAGAGAATTCGGCATCACTTCGGAGGCATTGAAGGTGAATATTGTCTTCGGACCACGTTCGTCCAGTAGAAGAGGAAGGAAGTGGCGAGTAAGAGAACTGGAAGTGCAGCGGATGATATTTACACACCAACCATTCCATAGTACCAGAAATTTGTTTGTCCTTGAAAACTGTTTGTTTAATCATCATAATATGTAGCCACAGGATATACGGGCTATTTTTATCTAAAACGTTATTAGTTAGGAATGCATTCATGAGGATTTCATTTCTGTTACTTATATCAAGTTGTTCTAAGTTTGATACACGCACATATATAGACTTAGGTATTGTTTCATTACAATATTTTTCATTTTAAATAGTTAAATTTATAGCATAACATAACGCCGTAACTTGGGCGTGCCGTGCACGCCGCCTAACCCAGTGTTCAGGAGTTCAAGTCCCGCCTAGTGCAAGGGTGATGTTTGTCCAATATGATTTTTTTCTGACTTCAAGAGGTGGTAAATGACCACAGCCGCCGACGCAGCTTATAAAAAAAATACTACTAGTATACCTTAACTTAATTAAATTTTACGTTTAGAATCACAGTTTATGTGCTCCCAAGTCGTCCTTTTTAATTCTTAACTTTTATTTTACGAGGGTGATTATATTAGGGTATGAGGAGGATTATATGTAGTATAGTCTTGACATTACTCAACCTAGTGCAACAGAGGGTAGAAATTCAGATAGTAATTTTGCACATGCAGCAAATGTATAAATGAGACTGAGTCAACTAAACCAGGGTACTGTAGTCCAGATTACTCTGGGTACGATTTACATAAAACAAAAAAAACATTGAGAGTTCCATACTTTTGATCACAGATTACTACAAGGAGTACCTGGCAATATTACCTAGCGAGATACCTTGTTTAACAGAAGTTTGATAGCCATTTGTCTGCGCTTTGAGGTTTCAAAATCAAAATGTGATCATGTTAATGATTAACATAGATATCTCTTCTGCTTCCCCAGAAAATTATAGGATTGTATCCAGGTGATGACTGGGAGTAGCCAACTCCCAAGAAGAAAATGGATTACGATGTTATTAGAGAATCAATTAAAAATCTGCACTCACACATTCATTTGGGAATCAATGAACGGTTTGGAGGATATGCTTTGGAGAAACTGAAAAGCTTTCCTACTATGGAAAGAGAGGAGGTCGGCATAGCCATTCACCACCTACAAGAAAATGGTGCAATTCCAACTCCTTTGCCAGTTCCTTCACCATCATGCCAAGACCGGTGACACTCTGCTCTCCCAATTTTTACAACCAGCCTCTGTCCTCAGTTTTCCTGCTTTGACCTCCACCTTTGCCTTTTGAAACCTGGACCTTCTAAATATGTACTCCCAAAATCAAATTTTTTACCCTGTCACTTTCATCAGCCACCCACCAAAAAAACAAATCATGTATGATAATTTATTTTAAGGAAAATTTGTCATGGTTTTTAAATGATTAATTTCTTAAAATAATTTTTTTAATAAATACGTAAGAATTTATTTAAATTATATTTCCTTTCCTTTGAAATATCATGACAGGTGTTAGTCACTTCAGGAATTAATTTGCCTTGAGTTTCAAAGACTAGATCATTTGGTTTTATACTAAAAATTTAATATTCAACCTTTAAATATTAGAAATTAAATTAACATTTTTAAGATGAAGAGGTGGTTTAGTAACACATAATATAATCCTTAGTAGACAACCTGTCATTGAAAATCAGTTTCACCCTCATTCATGAAATAGTCAGCTAATCTCTAACATTCCTTACAGTGTGTGTGGCCTGATTGCCACCTTGTCTTTCATTCAGTGGCAGTTCATAGGACGTTTTCAAGATCATTCTTTCAAACAGTAGGAAACTATGAAGTTCACAGCAGCACTTGATTACTATGTCTACTTACCAAGTCTAGCAGTCCTAACACCTACCAGATTCTTCTTAACACAAGGAAAATTGGAAAACCAAAAGGATCAAAGGGAACTACTTCCACCTCTGATGAATGATTTTCACACAGATACATAGAGGTCCAAAAGTCCCAAGCCTAAATAAGAAAGGAGACAGGTCGGATCTACCTAGCTCTTACTTCAACTTTTGGCTATTGTGGTGATAAAAGTAGAGATTTTTTTGCAATGTTTCATTTTAAAAACAATCTTTAAAGTCACATAGCATATTGTTACTGGGAATATTAAATTCATTATCTCTCCGAACTTTCCAAGTCAAAAAGTTTATTTTTCCCTCAATCCTTAAATAGGGCTTAAAAGTTAATCCCTAAGTATTGGCTACAAAAAGCCAATAAAAAATCATTTCAACAAAGATACTTTCATTCACTTAAATATAACAGTTTTAAGTTCTAGAAAATGTCTGCAACACCCTTGGACTATTAATTTTTGTCCTCTGACAATCTATCCACCTTCTTCATCTCAGGTGATTACCAAAGATACTAATGTGAAGAGTGGCCAAATCTTCCTCCATTAGCTACTATTCTGATTTCACCAATGCCTTAACTCTTTTCCTATAGAACACGATTGAAGGCCCCCGATTAAAAAAAAAGAAATTTGGCATCAACACCTAGCAGTCCTTGCTTTGTTTCATTTATTTTTATTAGAAGTATAATTATACTTCATTATTATTCCTGCCACTAGGTCAACTGAACTTGTGATGAATGGTGAAAGTCGATGAAAAATCTCATGCCTATTCTCACAATCCTAAATGCATTGTTGCCTATTTAACAAAATAAATCATGAGTGAGGTTCAAACAATTTTAGAATTAAACACTATGTTACTAATGTATTATCAATGGTAAAGCTAACAAATACAAATTCCAAATATGTTTAAATAATAAATATTTGAATATTCCATGAAAGAAACCACATGGAAAAATAATTTCATCTCCATACATAATAACTAAAATTAGTACAATTCAAACAAATCAAATTTCTCTATATCTTATAGCACTAATCATAAATTGAGCATTTAAAGGGAATGTTATAGGGAGAAATTTTGCATTAAAGTGATTACCTAATTTGATTAATTAATATAATTAATGATATGTTCATTATAAAAAATGAAACATCAAGTATTTAAGCCCATGGTTTGGTCAGTAGTTATTTTTCCAGCCAAGGGAGGCAGAATATGAGTATTATAAAATTGGCTATTGCACATATATCAGCTATGTAAAATTAGTCTTCCAAACACTATTCAAAAAACTTGATGCCACTTGTCTTCCCATTATTTAACTACTGCTACAATGTTTTCAGTGATTTAACTGAGGGCCTTAAGAGTAAAAATTCAATGCACAATGAATCTCTGCATTCTTTATTTCTTTGACCTCCATAAGGATGCTCATACTGAATCATACCTTGGCTGTGGAATAAGTATATCTATTTTTCTGGGTGTCTGCAGAAAATACATATATGTATATACATACAACTGCCTCCTTCGTAACCTCTCTAGACCCTCTCCAAATTTTGACCTGAGCTTTCAAAGAAAGGATTGAATGGTCACACTTTCTGGTTGTTCCAGAATAGGGCACCCTTTTTCAGTGCCATTTATGAAAGTTCACTACTCTCGAATGTATTTGATGAATGGACTCCGTAGAAGTAGTACTTTTGTTTATAGGGTGCTTAAAAGACTAGTCATTTCGCACCTCTTCAATTCATATAAAAACTCATCTGGACAAACACAACACCCATTTTCTGGGCAGGATTCAAACCCACATCCTTTGGGTTAGCCGGCGAGCACGCTACCCACCAGGCTAACCCAATCGGCATGGATTCCGTCCACTGAGTTATAGCAATTTCTTTTCTGATCCTCATCATTTCCCTCAGTTGCCTCCGAGTTTTGGTTGAGTGCAGGTTATAAATTAAAGTGTTTACATACTGTTTGACACAAAATTATCAGGGAAAGCAAACATGGGAGTGCATATTCGGATATATTTATGAATGTAATATGTAACTCTGGGTGAACTTAGCCCTGTGGATGAGTGATTAACTACCATTTTTGTATTAAAGGACTGGACATCACTCTGTTTATACTAATACTACAAAAGTAAACAACTTTTCTGAAGTGACCAATTACTTCATGTCAATGCATTTTCAAAGAAAATATGTTATGTATCACCCTTCTACTTCCATCTAAATCAAATTTCTAAGTATTGTATGGGGCACACATTGAAATATGCACCATTACTCGAGGGTTAAAAAAGATCACATTAAAAATTTTATCAAAATAAAAAAAAATATTCCATTGATTAAATTTAATATTCCTCATAGTTGAATGTAACACTTATTGGAAGAGATGATTTTCCAAATCACTTCTTCGGTCCTACACCAATCTTCAGTTCACTCAACAGTGGAATTGAAGAGAATTAGATATAAAATGATGATAATAGATTGAGAGTTGTCTAATAGTAGACATACACAAAGTCTGTGATTGTGATTCAACAGCTTATTAGGATCCAATGAAACGAAGGCTTCAGATCCGCTTCACACTAGAGTATGGATATAAAGGCTGGAAAGCTTCTGTGGCTTTATCACCTGGAAAAGAAAGTACATAATTGCAATTATAAACTCAAATATAATCTAAATTTTGTCACAAATAAAGTCGAATGTTAATGTTTGAGATTTGAGTATTGATTTAGACTATATTTACCACTGTCGTCTTCATCACCATCTTCATTTTCTGAGTCAAACGTATTATCAGGGATGTCATACAAGCGAATCATGGGCTGGAATAATAAACATAAGTAATTAGAAAAATTACATAGTATAAATAATGATATCCATTCTTGTTGGATTAAATAAACTTGATAGGTGAGGATTCACAATTATTGTTTAAAATGATATATGATAATGACAAGTGCACATTACAGACGTTAATACTTCCTTCAACTTATTTGTAAGTCGCCAATACTTAAAATTTAATAATTTGAATTAATTCCTAATGCCTCCCCATACACTCCTCACCTCATCTCAGTTAAATCACTTATTGAGATAAGTTGTCACAGTTCTTTCCTCTGACTTTGAAAATAAAATAGTGTAACCATGAGGTCAGATATCTCATAAGTAACTGCAGTACATTTAGTTACTAATATTGATGATAATGGCAGGTAACCAAAATCCAGAGAATATGAATACTGAAAGTTAGAATTCTACATGACAATATTTCTTAAGCCATCAATATTTGTGAATTGAGATTAAGAAATAGTGTCATCTGGGATGAAAAGAGTCATCCCTTACTCTAGAAATTCATTTTTTATATTTGCTCAATCTCTCATTTAAACATAACATTAATCATTATCAAAACTTCACATGCAACATAACCTTTTATATGACACCGTACAATAAATACAATTATGTGGGTGTCTTGGTACATAATTTGATGACTACATCAATAAGCAGAGAAAGAATACTTGTTGTTTTGTGACATCACTGAACCAGATTGTTATAGTAAAACATCTTTAAAAGCAGCCACAATTAGAATGGAAAATAGTATGCATGCAAACTATAAGTCCGTGGGCATACCCAAGAAGTCAGCAATATTCCAGTTTAGCATTTCTATAAAATAGTTACATGAAATGCAGTAGTTACATAAAATAGATTCTACAATAACAGCCTGTATCAGATGCATGTCCATATACAGAAGTTCTCTTTCTCAATAATGTTTGAAACAAAAACCCATAAAATATAATACAAAATATGACTGCATACTATAATAATTTCTTCAATATACTATAATAATACTTCAATAATAATATCAGTCATACCTTATTAGGATCTTTCATAATAAGATATTTTCCATCCTTCTGCTTCATGCAGATGTCAACAATACACCGTAGAATTCCCCAAGCATTATCCATATTAAGATTTATTTGGGTAGCAAATTCATGAGGCTTGTACTGCTGAGTCCCAAGAATAACATGCTTTGAAGAATCTCGCACATGGGCACGTGAAACATAACTAGAATTTAAACAATAAATGTTAAGGATAATTATACTGCCATAACATAAAAATTATATTATAAATATCAACCCTTCACACAAATTTTTCCTTGGTTATGTTATTAGTATAACTCTACTTTAAAATGTGCAGATATCATGAAAAATCTTGATTGCTATAATTAAAAAAAAAAATTTATTTGTCAAGTTTAATGTTAGTCCAATCACAGAATTACAGAGTAAACTTTCTTCAATAATGTTAAGGTCAACAACGTTAAGCATGAAATTGTATATTCTGTTAATTAAAAGTGAAATATGACTACTGCTACTTTTCATGTGGTATACTCCATATAGTATAATATGGAAATACAATATAAAATATCAAATTTTTTATTATTACTAACTTAGTTTTCATCAAATCAGGAGCAAGTATAATGAGTGGAGTTACAAATTCTTCAGTGAGAGACGGTATAGGATGGAAGGAGATGGCTGGAGGATGACACCCAAAAAAGAAGTCATTTATTCTTACTAAATGTGAACTCACCCAAATTTAATCTGATCAGATCCAGCAAGTATAGCCTGCACTGTCCATTTGGCAAGTTTACAAGCATTGTTACGGAGCTCATTAGCAAGGACAGCACCTCTTTGAGTATCCAGCTTCTGCCGCCATTCTACTCCACCTGAGAGCTGAGAAGACAAAATGTAGCCTCATATAAGAACACTAAAGAAAGTTTTTAAATAATGAAATCATAGAGCCCTCTAATTCTTTAAAATTAACATATTTATAATTCAAACTCTTAATTAAAATTTCAGCAACATTTAACATTAGACTAAACCACTGCCTCCCATATAAATTCAAAAATACAACTGATTTCATCCATCAAATTATAATTATCTCATACAGTAGAAGTCCTCTATAGCAAGTTTGGCTTATAACGATAGTATCGCTATAGCGAGTGATCGTTTTGAATTGGTTGGTCCACGTGTTTAAACATAGGGAGTTCCGAGAAAAGGAACAACGTACTCCGTATTTTTCCACTTGATTTTTAATTTGGTACAACTAGTTTCAACGCTACGGCGT
>WURS02057400.1:0-25462 GCA_011762765.2 Rhinocypha anisoptera | reverse complement strand
ACATCTTCGTGGGAAACCACAGGTGGCACAGGGAAAGGAACTGGCCCCTCTACCCTGATGTGTGAATTTCCACACACCATGGGCTTAGTACCAGGTGAGCTCTACTCTCACTTAACATACCAACCTTTGGGTTGAATACTATGGTTTTATTATGACATTAACATTGCATGGAATAATTTACCACATGATCGACATGTAACCATTGCATGATAAATAAATAAATGTTATAAAAAAATAATAAACAAAGTTAAGACACTGATAAGGTATAGCAAGGATGGTGGAAAGTTGCACACTGCGTGGAAAAGTTACAGAGTTAGGGAAAGATGGGGACACTTGAAAAAGATGGTAGTACATATCATATTCATGTAAAAGAATGTTAGTACCTGTGGCAACAATAAGAAGGAGCAACTAATATAAATCCAAAATATTAGTGGGCCGAACGTGGATTCATGGGATATGCCTAGTGACCAATTTGTTTTATAAAATAATACCTTCAAACTGTCCACAGATGACAAAACAAATTGGGGATAGTTGAGGAGGAACAACTTCATACATTTACATGAATTGCCTCTGATTCTTAATCAACATTTTACACTGATGCATAATAGAATCAAATGATTTACACATATTGAATAATATGAGTATAATTTGCAATTTGTGATCTAATCTTTATCACAGATTCTATAAACCAAACTGAAGATTGGTTTGTAGCAACTGTCCTCTCACCTTCCAAACTAGTCATACCATTCTAGTTCCTAAATCTTAACATTCTCTGTTATTCTGTCTCATACACCGTCTTTGACCTATCCCTAGGGCTCTTCCTCCAAGATCCTTTCAAATTCAGTTTTTACCAACTGCAATGTCTATAATTTGCATCTTTCGTATTGTCAGAATACTCTCATCATAATGCTCTCTTTCAATGGCTCTTTGGAGTACTTCTTCAATTATACAATGTAATAAGTTTGTAGTCTGAAAATTGGTTTTCCTATTGCAGCACTCCAAGTTTTTACCTTTAGGGATCTTCCTTCTTACAGCCCTTCCCATATTTCCAATGTTATTTGCAGTAATTAATTTGACTGAATGAATGTCTACTTTTCCATGCTAAATTCCATGTCTATTATCTCATTTTCGCTTCTTCCATCATTGGTGATGTTGTTCCTAGGCTGAAGAATTTGGCCACTGGTCCATTTGCATCCTTCCCAAACTTGATTTTTCCCTTACTCCAGCAGAAGACTTTAGCATTACTTTTTCTTTATTCTTGTTTATCCTTAAGTTGTATTTTCTCAGTCCCCTTTCCATTCTGGCCACTCTCTGCTAGTATTGCAATGTCATCTGCAAATCGCAGAATGCTAATTGCTTCTCCTTGAATCCCTACATTCTCTATTATATTCTATCTCAACTCATTAATTACCTTCTCAATGTAAACATTGAAGATCCATGGTGATGGTGAGTATCCGTCTTTCTTATTTCTTTATTCTTGCTTCTTACCTGTTTTCTCCACACCTTTGCACTGTTGCTTGCTCTCTGTAAAGAGCATGAATTAATCTTCTGCCAATGTAGTCTGTTCCAATATCCTTTTAATATTCATAACATGATGTTCCATTCAACATTGTCAAAAGCTTTTTCCAAGCTCACAAATGTAATAGTATTTGGAATTTTCTTCTCTGCTCTGATGTTATCTCTTATGAGAAAAGCTTTCCTTGTTTCTCTACTTCTTCAAAAACCTAACTAGTTATCACTTAAATAATATTCTGTTTTCCTCTCCATTCTTCAATATATTATTATTCTTTACAGAAACTTTGATGTTGTATTTGTCAAGTTGATCATACAGAAATATATGTAATTGCCAAATAAGTTTATGGAATAATGCCATAAATAAATGAATATCGGGAGAGACATGGAGAATTAAAATGAGCTGGGAGAAATACTAGAAGGGGATGATATAGTTAGGTTCTCCATGCTACCATGGTTGGGTTATGTAGAAAGAATGAAAGAGGACAGAATGACCAAACAACTACTCAACAGCATGATGGAAGACAGGAGGAGAGGAATACCATGGAAAAGACTATGACAGGTTCTTGAAGGGAATCTGATGGTAATGAGAGTTACAAGATAGTAGGAGAGAGTAAGAAGAAGAGAATGAAGGCAAATATCGTAATAGAGGTCCAAGTCCCACACCACAAGTAGAGCTATGGATGAAGATGAATGAAAATACATAAAAATAGAAAATTACTAATAAGGCCCAGCCACACTTATCAGAAGTGCAGCAAAGTGATCGGAAACACAAGTTTTGACATATGCCACATCAGGTGGAAGCACATGGAGGTGAAGAGCTTCCACTGCGGACGCAGAGTCGAGAATACTTTTCTCTTCACTGCACTTCCCATTGCATGCATCAATAGATGTGAACCACTACAGGAAGAAATTAAGGGCATTGATATTGTTTTGTGAATCATGGGGCATTGTCGTAGGTGACTGTGATTGTGGAAGGAATCAAATTTGAACACTATACAGGCTCCACTCAAGGCTTTAAATGAAGGATGCCATGCTTCACAATGCTTACAATTGCTTGTGTATGAACATTTAACGAAACTGCTCCTCACTGTACTTCTGAAAAGTATGGCTGGACCTATAGGCTGGAAGAAATTGAAAGTATTTACCTGTTTCTCCTATCAGCTTGGTTTAGTTATTAGCAACTTCTGGTTCTGATGTTGTTGTCAACCAATGGATCACCACTTTGAGAATTTCTGAATGATTATAATCGCTATTAGTTGGTGCTGCAATGATAAAAAGGCAAGCATGGTGGGCTAAGGAGATAGGTAAGAACACTTATCACAATTATTTAAAACATGCCTGCTATATGAAGTATTATGCTGGATCAATAAGAGGAGAAATTCATATCAAATGTTTCTGGGGAAGAAGGCTGCACTAAGGCTTAGCCTTTTTTAGATTCATCTTTAAAATGAATAATTTTTGTTACTATAACTACATTATGAGGCTACAATTATCTAATTTTAAATATTCTTTGTGGAGTATCAGAATTATGATTACAGGTAATAGGTAAACAAAAGCTGTTGATATCGATACACTTAGAAGATGGAGAGTTTAAGACAGCAGAACTTTCTATATTTCAAATTTTTTCAAGTATGTACATCAAGAAAAACCAGTTCAGAGAGACTCTTAGATACTAAAAATAATCATTCATTGCAATTTTATTTAGTTCCACATCTTAGCTGGATGCATATTCTGTACTTTTCAAGAATTGAGGGTGAGGTTAAAAAATAAAACCAATCACACTAAGATATTTCCTGAGTTTTTGAGGAATTTGAGAGGATTATGGTCTGGAACACAACAAAGAATAATTGTCAATATTTGGAAGGAACAAAATTATTAATCAAAGAGACATCCAGCCTACTTTTCAATCCTGATACTCTTTACCTAAAATTGACTTGACTGCTATTTGTGCCTTCTTAGTCTTCTGCATGGGATAAGTTAAGATTATATCTCATTTCATATTAACATATATCTGCCTAAAGGGACTCCTAGAACATAATTAGATTCATGTTTATACTGCATTCAGATGATAAACTCATTGGGACACCAATTTCATTGAGTAACTGTGATTCTAATGAAGT
Source organism: Rhinocypha anisoptera (assembly GCA_011762765.2). Lineage (NCBI taxonomy): Eukaryota > Metazoa > Arthropoda > Insecta > Odonata > Chlorocyphidae > Rhinocypha > Rhinocypha anisoptera. The sequence goes on along the minus strand of WURS02057400.1, from coordinate 21,827 downwards.
CAAAATCTGCTCAGTCAGTTGTCATATTTCGTACAATAGTACATTTGAAAAGCTTCGGAAATTTTGTCACAAATTAATTATATTTCTTGATGAATATACAATATTATCCTACTATGTATATGATAAGAATGGAGGTATTAAATGTAATTGTAACCAGAACTTTATATGTACCTATTGGAATTTCTTCAGCTTCATGCATTTTGCATTACACACAAAACTGGTAAAATAATTTCACTATCTTCAGTGTCAATTCTGAATTTGTGTTACATGGGAAAAATCATATTAACTGGTTGAATGATTGCTTAAAGGAACCTTACATGTAAATGGCTAATTTGACTTAAGTAAGACATTATGGAACAGAGATAGGGTGATTACAAATTTAACAGGTATATTGCTACTCACCATGTACTAAGAATGAAAAAGTTACCATTATACTTTCCACCTATAGGTAGTAGTGAACTTTGAGTTGGCCATTTCATAATTAATGACATTCAAGCAAGAATCATATTCATATACTCGTATAATATTTCACTTGAAAAGTTTCTTAAGTCAGAGATGTTGATAACCCAGCATTATGTCTAATCTAGTATTTTCTTAACTATCCTTTCCGAGGTTTTGCCATTGAAAACTGTTTTTTTAAATCTGGTACTGGCTTGCAGGGCCTATCATTGCTTCACCAGAACCTCTTTAGTGATCACAGCTACCATAACAGTTCCAGGGCACACAGCCCCTACCATATTTCACCACAACAGGCAGTCTCCTACATTGAGCCTTTGCTTGCCTCCTACAACAAAGACAAAGAGGAGGACTTTGGGAGGCTAACATATCACTACTATAATAGGTACTCGTACTGCTGGATGGATAAGGGACATGGTTTTGGCAAAGAAATACTTAAGTAGGCTACAGGAAGTAAAGATGAGATCCCTGGAAGGCACAGAAAAGGTAACAAGATGGGACAAAATAAGGAATTTAGTCATCAGTGGGGGATTGGGGTGTTTAGTCATTAGAAGAAAACTGTTACAATGATTTGGGTATATGCTGAGATTGGAGGAGAGCTGAATGACAAAGAGTGCAATGGTTGAAGAAGAATAGGAAGGAGGAAGAGACCAAAAGGAAGATCAAGGACAAGGTGGCTAGATCAAGTAAGAAATACAGGAGGAAAAAGGATTGAGACTGAAACCAAATAGAGGAAAAACAGAACAGTAGAGATAGGAAATTTTGGATGTCTGGGATGACCCACAGAAGAGGAAACATCCAGAGATGATGATTTAGTGTTTTATAAAATATAGGTATAAAAATAGAATGACACATCAACAATCCAAAATTCCAGTTTCCACACCAATTTGATAATGCATATGAATAGTTACTTAATAGAATAACTAGCTTGGTTAACTGCAGGTCTTATATACAATAATAATGACATAAAATATATATGACAACAAATTATTACTACTTTACAATTCTTACCCACTGTGAGTTATACCCATTATTAGTTGAAGGGCAGGTAGAAATGAAATTGTTCATGCTGAGAATGCTGAAACACCACATTCATCAGTCATGGTACATAGATAGAGTTTGATGATAATAAAGCTTTCCTAATTGAGTTAATTCATTATTTTCATGCTTTTAATTAATGTCAATTCACCATTTATTCATTATAAATAAAATTAAACAACCAAAATCATTATCAAAGGTTATAATACTTGATACTTTGCTACATTTTCCTATTTCTGATAAAGAGAAAGTGCATAGAAAGGCTCATCAAAGCAATTTGGAATGTCATTCTTAGGACTTCACATTTTTATGGAAAAAAATAACACAATTCTAATACAAATTCTCCATGGCTTAACTGTACAGTAAGCCATGGAGAATAGCATAATATTATTATAAATAAGAATTATATGTAAGTAGCGACTAGACACCATATTTGTGAAATTACTCTATATTTAATGAACTGATTCATTAACCTAGATTCTCAACTACCTAGTTTATAAAATAAACTTAATACTGTATGACTCGATAGACTAGCACTGGGATGAAGCCTCTGATGCATGACCCCTTTTTTCCTAAAAAGTTGCAGCAATATTAAGGAGAGGGGTTCCATAGTGAAGAATAACAGCTACATAGAGGAAATAGGGAACGTTCTCCATTTTAAGTTAGTTTGCAGGCATCTGGAAACAGCAACAATCTACAAATGTTTCACATATTTATTTATTAGATTTTAGCCTACTTACTAATGGTGCATGAATTTTTAAGGTAATTATCATTTATAAGATTATCATTTACAAAGTTCTGATAAAACAAGGTCACAAAGGACAAAAAATAAAATCCAACAGCTTTTAATAATCAACTAATTGAGGGAGTCCATGAAAAGTTTTAATTTTTTTAGCCGTAAATTTGACTTTTGTATGCCACGACATTTAATTGGAGCACAGCGGCCCAACTAATATTATTGCCAAGTACTATCTAAAGTTCCAGAATAAGGTACATTATAAATCTAACCAATAAGCAAAATGATAATTAAAATTGTTACTGAACTTGTTGCAGAACACATCCATATGAGACCCAGGATGGATGTGATCAGTATGAAATTTACTAACATTAATTTTATCGGGTCATACAATAACGATTTATCTTATGGAAGCCCAATAACTTTTAAGACTCAGAATGCCTCTGAAAGTTATTACCTTAAATGAGGTCAATTATTGGTTATAATATTCTTGAGTTTCACAAAGATGTATGCATTATTTGCGTTAAGGAAAGCGTTGTTCCATCGGGATTTCATCTAAATTAATACAATAGGCATTCTGATGTACTTGATAGTTGACATAAAAATTGTCTTGACCATTTCACCAGCTTTCATCAAAGGCGTATTCTTAGTTCATTATCGCTACTTGGCGAGCATCACAACTTTGAATCTTATTCTTCATGCTGGAACTTCCTAACTCACTCTCTCATACCATACTTTTAAAAAAAAATTTAATTTCTAATAGACTCCTTACAGGAAACTGTAAAGTTAAGCTTGATTAAGCTTGTAGTTACTCCGTGATTCTTCTGTTTTCAAGCTCATAGTTCCTTTTGTTGCCACAGATAACGCTGATAACTCCAGCTGATACAGTTGTAGCGGCCTATATTAGATAAACATGAGATCACTTTAGAAATACAATAATTTGTCTTTAATTTTATCATTGGAAGACTATATTATGGTTTAGCTCTAGAAAAATCTTTTACGAGTTAATATTTTATTCAGGTTGTCAAGTGATATTTTAATTGAAATTTCGTTATTGTTCATTGGAAATACTTGATAAAGTAATGGAGGAAAATTGTCAGAGACTAGCCAGTGACATACATTTGGACGCGAGTAAAGCAGGGAAAAACAATATATTTATACAATCACAGTATGCCAAGGTGAGTATTTATTGTATTACTTTTAGTGGTGTTTTTATTCTTATTACTGTTTCTCTCGTAGTCGGCCGAGGAATATTGACTTATTCCATGCCTTTATCTTTAATAAATCAGTTTCAAGTGTGCTAAAGTATGTGTAAGTTCAAATTTAATTGGTCACTTAGTTCATTCTCTTTCCTTTGTTTACTTTAATGTAATGAATACTTTCAAAGCGAATTCTGTTGCATTAATGGCGTTCTAATTTTAGGTGATTTTCCATGACGTTTGGGACTGGTATCCCACAGACGCTGACATTGTGTGTCGGTATACAGTTACCAAAGGTGTAATCGTCCATCCCAATGATAAAATAGCTCTGTTACCTGTTGGATGGAATTCCGCCTTAGATGATGCAATATTGAGTATTCCAGTTCCTAAGACACAGTCGTTACCCGTAGAAGGATGCTACCAAGAAAAAGTTGTGCTGAAAGGTAATACTTTATTATCCTATGTCTGCAGTGTTTTAGCTACTGAGTCAATATTAATTTAATATTAGCTGCCATGACCTTCACAGTTAAGAATGCAAGATTTTAATTTCTGTGACCGTAAAAAAGTGTTGTCGGTAGAAGTTAAAGTTCCCTAAGCGTAATTAATTATTCATCTCTGAACACTTGGGCATTCCTTTGCTCACTAAAAATTTCTAGAGACTTTCCCGTTAGAACCCAAGAAAATTTCATATGATTATCATTGTAGTGTTTGTGGTGCAGTGCATAATTGTCAAGCATTGAATTCATGATGGTAATGCTATTGGCCAGCTCTTTAACGAAACGATTCATCATGTGAGATAAATGAACACACTAGTAAAAGAATCATTGCGTGTTCATTTACCTTTAATATTGAATTAGTCTTAAATTCCAATTAATTAGTAGTCACTTGCTCATTGTATTTCATTTTAGAGAACTGGTAAACTACTACTGTGTTAAAAATAAAAACGCTCCAAAAACAACTTCATGATCATTATTTTTTCGTTGATCATACTTTTTCTTCTTAGGATTTACCAATACTTGCAATTTATTTATGGCTTCTATTACTTTTACCATTGTTTAAATAAATGTTAAATTAGCATTCTTAATTGTTATTAGATTTTATCAATGAATAACAAAGGAGAATGGCTCTTTGCTAAATTGTTGAAATCATATACTATATTTCCTACAAATTGGTATAATATGCATTTAAAATATCAATATAAGTTTATTTATAAATTATTACTCATCCTTTTTGTTTACATTTTTGATTTAGAGTTAATGCGCTGAAAATATAAGTTTGCTACTTTTAAACCCTCAAGCTGGTTTTTAATATTTTGGGATTTAACTCTTATAGCGGTATTTAAATTTGCAAAAATATGGTGTGAGCACTACCTTCATTTAAGTGTGATATCTCGAAAAGAGTATGATCAACATTCACTAAATTTTAATACCTAATTATGGAGTTGTATATATGATTACACTTCAAAATTAAAGTATGGTATATAGATTTGTCTATAGTTTAATGCTTTCAAACATAGCCAGAACCAGTATATGCCATGAAATTCCACAAATAACCCCTTTTGGATTCACATAGTTCAAAAGTTTTTATACCAAACCTTCAGTAGTAAGAACTGTCCGAAACTTAGGCTTTTGCTTGATCTGTTTGAAGCTTAAGTTTGAAGTTTGAAGCCCCTTCCACAGTGTATCTATGCAAATATTTTCTTTGGTAATTTATAAAGTTTGAAATTTTGATGTGAGTAGTGAAACAATTGGAAATATTTTTTTAAGTTTTTAGGACCAGTAAAATTTTCTACTTGAGTTTTAATCAACAAAAGTGAAAAAATTTTGATAAAAGTTTAAAACGATTGAGTGACATGACTTGTGAGAAGGTTGGAGTTTCTAGGAAAGGATCTTTAGTAAAATGAGATTTTATCCAAGCTTTTGAATAATAGCTATCAGTATAAATATCGTATATGTTACTTCTCGGCCACAGAAAAAATATAAATATCGCCATCAATATGTACATTTCCTCACCAGTCACATCTTGTCAATCATTTAAACGGGACTGTGGGTTAGGAGTGAACTTTTAAATAAATTGCCATGCATATCTGTTTGTTTCAACACACATACAATCTATTACTCCTGCATCAAACATGCTTATAAGTCTCCAAAATATTATCTACCAAAATTTGGTGGCCTGTTTGTCTAAAAAACAGAATTCTAGATGGTTAATAATCCTCACCAACTAGTTTTCAGTGAAATGATGCCACTAGGTACACGTGCTCCGAGGATTCATCTTCGAAATCACTTAAAATAACTTCATTTTGTGCGTAATCCTCAACACAAACAACACTTGAATCACTCTGGGATGAAAGATATCAATTTTCACTGTCACTTTCTTCAAGAAGATGTTCAATATCTGCATTTATCACGAAAGAGTGTGATAAAGCACCAGCCATTGTTCAAGGCTCTAGAACAATTGACGCTATAAATTTGACCATGAGAAAAAAATATTTACTGATAGTTATGATAGATCAACGAAAGTGGCAGCATACTGCGTACACATTCTCAACATAGGACAGAAAGAAGTGTGAAAAAAGAACAAGCGATAGCAAGGGAAATGACACTTACTACAGGTATTTCACTTAATCCCCTCCCCCTAACTACCCGCGAGGGACCCCAAGAGAGGTCCTTACCTCTCCACAACCCATAACCACTCCATTGTACCCACAAGTAAAGGAGTTAGTCATGCGTGAAAGCATGTTGATAATTTAGAAGGAAAAGAGCTGCCGTTTGGACCTTGCGTATTGTGAAGGCGTTTGTAGTTGTTTTTATGCATGTTTGTAGTGAGAAGTCTAACATTGTATCGCATGTTGTGGATGATGTTCTACTATCTTATTTTGCATGTGGGTTGCTTCATTCTGAGTGCAATGTGTCTCTAGAAGTAGAAGCTAAGGCAACTAGACGTATGCCGCATGTACAACTGCCATTGGGAAAGATTAAAGGGTCCGTACACAAGTACGGCGAACTGGCTGGAGGGGTTAATTAGTTGTCACATTAACCATATTATATTTAGTGGACAGTGGAAGAAACTTCTATTTCAATTATAATTTTATGAAATCAGTTTATATCGACATTAAAAAATAGAATGATGAAATTAACATTGTTTTAATTATAACTTACAAGGGATCCATTACATAGTAAGTTGAAGATATACCACTAAGAGACACATACTTAGGCAAGGAGAAATGTAGTAGGAGGCGGAGGGGTTTAAGAAGAGGAGCAAATTTGTAATTGATTTCAGAGTGGATGGGAAAATGATGTAAAGTTAATGCAAAGTTTAACAGTAGTACAGGCTGACCTGAAGACTTAACAATTGTCCTTTGTATACAAAAATATGAGCAAGACATGTGCAATATCAAAACAGTGCCCACACTATTAATAAAACAAATTCATTTTCCTATATCATGTTTTATTTTTTGGCCTGCCAAAGTACTATATTGCACTCCTAATTTGTCCTCTCCCTTCTTTCATTGTCCTAGCACTTAAGAATGTGATTATTTTTAAGACAAACTCATATTAAAATATGATCGTAGGCATGCAATGAATTTAAAGTGAGATAATAGAACTACAGTTAGAGTTGCAAGCTAAACAAATAGAATTAATAAGAAAAGCTAAATCACAATAGTATGGTGGATGAGGAACAGCAGTCATTGTTTTTTTTCCAAAAGCTCATGCACTATGTAAGCAGTGTGTAGTCTGATGGTCCTCTCTTGCCATGGTGTAGTATCAATTAGTTTGATCGCCATTTCTCATCAGTTGTATCCTTGAGTCTTCTCTTTCACTTCAGTATCTCATGATAGAACCTCCTTTCGCTGTATGATTATAAGAAATGAGCTGCTTACAAATTATTCCATCAATGTTAAAAATAAAGATGAGCATGGACTTCATATTGCTCTTGATAGTTTCTCTGAATGTTTATAAATATTAACATTTATTTGCCCAATCTTGAAACATTTGAATTGATCATAAGTTTATGTCTAGCCTGAATCATTTTGCCACACACCTACTTCAACATTTTATGTGCTTTACAGAGGTTTAATGGATAATAATAATGTATAAATATTAATAACATTTTATGGATTCCAATGACCATTATTAATTATCATCAATGAGCTTTTTGGAAAGGTTTATGATTTGTTATGTATGATGAAAGTTATAAACTTTCGTTCATGATAACAGTTTCTGTCCACAATCTTGGAATATTAATATTATAGTATTCAGTATTGAGTTTTTGAAAGCCTAGTTTTCATTAGACAATTTGATTTATGAATTAGCTACTTTAATTTATGTAAAACTACCTACTTAAAAATCAGATTTTTCAGCTTAAAATATTTGGAAAAATCATTTTATAATACTCTCATTTAAAAAACAGTGAAAATTGAATGATAAGGCATAATGGTTTTGTATCCACATAAAAAATGATTGTAATTAAATATGAATATTTTTCGTTATTCAGTTTTCTTGATATTACATTAAGTTTTGAAAGCAATAAATTTGAAAGACAATGTTAATATCTGAGTGTATAGCATTTGGTAACAAATTCCACCATAAAGAATCAAATGTTTGTTTTTGAAAGTGAAACACAAATGTCTTCAATTTTTCAGTTCAGGACATCACGAAAGATTCCTTAGAGTTTTATCAGATATGTTACGTGAGCAATGTTGAACCTGGCCAAGTCAAAGTGTGTGGAGCCTCAGCACCATTTCAGTTTCGCTCGCCTCAAGAATGTGGCGATTGGTGTGAAGTGGAGGATGCTGAAGATGGAATTGTTATTGTGAAATCTCGAGCAGCTTTTGATCAGGAAAACTTGCAGAAGGTAATTGAAACACTGTACTTATTTAATTCTTAAAAGTTGACAATTAATGCATCTCTGTTTGGTTAACACTAAAATTTTCATCAAATAGGCACTCAAAGATGGAGAGCAGTTACTGCATGAAAAGCAAAGGGTAGAGGAGCAGTTAGAAATAATTACCAAAGAGCTGTCAGATAGTAAATTGGAGGCAGGGAAGTTAAAGAGTGAGGTGGATTCCATGAAAGAAGAGGAGAAGGTAATTTTTTTCACTGCTTCAATCAACTGTATGATGATGGGTTAGCAGAGCTCTTTGGTCCTTGATGTATTTTTTCTCTTAATTTATGTTATAAAGGCTTGGTTTTGTATACATGTACTTAAAATTACTTGGTGATTGGGGTGAAATATGATTATTTTCCTGTAAACATTGTAACTAGATATTGACAGTAATGGTTTTTTTGGCAGAAACTACAGAAAAAGATGGGTGAGATGCAGAATGTGGAACATTATGTGGTTCGTCTGCAGAGTGAAGCAAGAGCTATTGATGCAGATAGAAATGAGACCAGTAACAAGCTAACTCATTCCCAGCGTCACATTGGGGTTTTAGAATCTACTATATCCACCCTTGCTGTGGTAAGTTTGTATATTGTTATGAATTAAAATGACATTAAAACATAATATTTCCCCACATAATTTTTAAAAAGGCACTCCTCCTTTGAACAGACTTTGTGAGAGTAATTCCACATTGATTTCAAAATGTCACCAGCTTTGAAATGAATGATTGAATTGATATTGTTTGTCAAAGAGGAAGTAACACTATATTTGTTAAACAGGACAAGGAGCACATGAGGGAACTGCTTCGAAATGAAACGCAGAGAGGTGGAGAATTATCAAAGAGGCTTGAGGAAGTTTTGTTGGAAAGGGAAACCTTAAAAAATGAGGTTAAAATTCTGCAAGAAGAAAAGCAAAAAGTAAGTCTACAAATGAATCAATGTAATACTCATGCTTGAAAAAATTATGTACATTTAGTGACATCCACTGTCAACATGTGTAAACATATCAATTATTCCACTTTTCTAGGATATATTCAATATGTTTTATCAATTCAACTGATTTTGCTTAATTGTCAGCTGATTTTATTTTCCTTTAAGCTTTACATATATGCTTAAGTCAATAGTGTTTATGGCATAAAAGCATCTACCAGTGTAAAGAGAAATTAGCAATGGGTTACATTAATAAGAAATTTGATTCTAAAATGGGTGATTATAAAATCAACTTTTTTTTAGAAAAAATGCATAAATAACTGGCATTGTTAGCATTGATTATCTAAAGAGATAGGTAATTTATTAATTCTGAAAAAACACCACAATTTCTTAAATACATCCAGAAACATATATCTATCTTTATCATGAATATTTGACTTTGTCACCTGTCCACGATATGTAAACACATAAAATGGCATCTTTATGAATTTTCTTTTTCCTTTAACTTGACATCTCAGATGCTTCAACATCCTATGTCATGTTCCAAATTCTTCATGAACATAGTTAAAAGTTGTTATATGTATTCATAATTTTTTTTTGGAGTCCTAAATATAATAGCCATGTATCTTTTTATTTTCCCTCTAATAAATGTATATTAATATAATATGACTTACATTAGTGCATTGTTAGCATTTATTTATTACTTATTAATATAATTATTTCTCTTTCCATAGCTATCCAAGGAACTGGAGGTGGCCTTAAAGGAAATTTCTGAATTGAAAACAGCAACTGAGAAAGAGAAAGTTGATTCCAAGGATCTTCAGGTGCTGCGTGAAAGGCTGATATTAACTGAAAAGAAACTTGAAGATAGCCAGCATCATGTTTCTGAAGTTGAGGCCCAGTATGAGAAGCAGTCAAAACTCTTGGTACTAATATTTTGGTGTATGTTACTTCTCATGAAATCGTTGAGAAATTTTTTACTGAGGTATTACCAATTTTTGTAGGAAGCAGAACAGCAGGAAGTAAAGAAGTTGAAGGATCAAGTGACTGAGATGCAACTTCGTCTTGAGATGGCAGCAGAAGAGTATCGTAAAGTGTATGCTGCTCATGTACGAGCAGAGAGAAAACTCAATAAGCGACAGCATTCTGGAGGGAGAAGTGATAGTGCTGATGATTCAGGTAAAAACCATTTTTCTATATTTGGTTTTCTTAAATGTAGCAAGCATTTGCTTGGTAAGATGGTTGGTGTTCCCCAAGAATCAGTGTCATCTGCAAATTAATCAATTTGAACCTCCCAAAAATGAGGCCACGTAAAATAGTCATTGTTTAATGTAAAATCTGTTAGGTGACACTTTTACGCCACCTCAGAAAATGTGTATTCCTATTGTACACATTTATTGTAAAACTTACTGCCTAAACTGAAATATTGTACAAAATGATCCGTCATTGGATTAACCATTGTCCACCTATAAACAATCTCATACATTAATGATGATAAAAATAGAAAATTCTCCTGAATTTGTATTATTTAATTGAGGATGTAATTTCAGTATATGCCAGTCCCACCTGAATTTGACCTTTGTCATCTTAATATTATTTATTGCACTTCTTTGCATTTTAATTAATTTACACATTTATGTCATTTTGGTGATTGTATTATTATACAAAATATAAAGTGAAAACATTTCTATTAATTTATATTGGCTTGCTCAAGCTATTATGAGCCAATATATATTGGCCATTTACAATTACTTAGGAGGAGTTGAGCTATTTTACTTAACTGATGGTGGTTATGCATAGTACACATTTTTATAGTTATCATAAAAGATTAATTTCTTTTTACATGTTATTTTGGATCATTTCATACATGTAGTTCATAAGAAATATTTTATCCTGTATGGTCACCTTCCCATAAAAATATGTCAAGTTTCATTATTATATTATTTTTGAGATTATTCATGGCAAATGATTACCATTTTCTATATTTTTTCTTGGTATTTCAATGACTTATTTCATGATAATGGTTAGTAAACGAAACTATTATTATCAAGATATGTGATTTGACAATCATTCTGTGATTACCATTTTAGTGATAAACTATAGTTACTCCTATAGAGATAAAGGACTGAGCTGTACCCAAAGCAGCATGGCCAGCAAGCATGTGGCCAGAAATGAAAAAAATACCTTTAAAAATTGTTAGAATGCATGTGAATGGAATATCACATATGTGGAATTATATTTAATTGATTTTTTCAAATTTTTCGTGTAAGATAAGAGAATATTTTTTTAAACTCTCATCCAAGTTGGGGGAGTTAGGCAAAGGGAATCTAGGGATACAAGGAGAGTTGGATCTTCAGGAATAATGCCCACCGATGGTGAAACTGGCGAGCAGAAGATTGGAAACAATGCAAGACCAAAAAGTGATAGTCATTCATCAGCTGAAAGTTCATCATTCAGTTCCACAAATGATCCATCCCAAAGTAAAGTGGTGGAGAGTGGTGGGTAAGTAAACTGTTTTGATTGAAATCTACACCCTAAGAATCACTTAATGAATGCCTTAATTCAACAAGAAAAAATATTTTTATAAATTTTATTGCTCTTTGCTTTATCTAAAGGAAGTTGTCTTCTGCTACTGTGTGTACTGTTGTGCACTTCCGTGGGATAAATTGTGTGGAGGTAATGCTATATTGCCCATGATGTCATTGAAATTTCTCTGTTGATAGTGCCCTCCTTATATTGTTATACATCGAGAATTAATTTCAACCATCCATTAAGATAAATTTTTCTTCATCAACCATTTCGTTTATAATGATGTATTTTCTTACTAATGTCTAATTAAATTTCATTTATGTATGTTTATTTATATATACAAAGTCTAATTTGATAATACAGGGGGGGATCATACAAAGGGAGTCTGGTAACGGCAGCATTTCAAGCCTCCCTTTGTACCACAGAGTTGGAAACAGCTCAGCTAGTGCTAGAATCTTTCCTGTTTCTCTATAAATAATTTTTTTATGCATGAGGGTATGGGAATTTTACTGTGATTGAGAAGGGTACAAATGCAATGTTGAGTTTTCTGTGTTACTGTGCAAGGCACTCAGGTGTGTAATTCAAGGTGAGCGAGGGTCGCAGACCTCCCTTGCAGATTGATGGATTCCTGGTGCTTCAGATTTAGTAATATTGACACAGGTTTTTTGAAAGATGTTCAATCCTTTCATGTCAGCATGATGACCAAAATCAGACATTTAATTTAGAAATCTAGCATTTCTGGGTGTCCTTATTCATCAGATTGATATCAGACAAGGACAGATAATTCCTCAATAAGGTTTAAATCTATGGCATCACTTCTCCTCATTTAAATTATTCATTCCCCATCTGCTTGTGCTTATAATATGTAAGTAACATATTGGGAAACAGTGACTGAAAAATCCTCATTTCTATAAGCAGTTGAGATTCTTTTCATGGCATAAGTTGGTAGCTTAGATTGGTTAATAGCTATGGAGTATTTTTTAAAAATATATCATACTGTACTAACTTTTCTGAAGGATTTATATATTCCTTGCAATAATAGAATTTCATTATAATATGCATTGTTTTTCAGGGGAAAAGAGGCAGTAACAGCAAAATGGCAAGACCTGGAGACCTTACATGACTTAAACATTTGTTTCATCTGTCCAATCTGCTCAGTTACATTCCCTCCTGGCGAATCGTCCCTCTTTAATGTCCACTTTGAAAATCATCTTAGTTAGGTGTTGTACTATTCAGTAGAAGACTATATAGTGGAATAATTTGCCTAACCTCTCTTGCCCATTTAAGCATTCCATTGCCCTTTGAGAGGGGAGTAAAATAAGGTATAACTCTCTATGTAATTGTAAATAATGCTAAGAAAGTGCAAGAAAGTAAGTTTGCTGACTTATGTTGTAACTAACTCTTGTCCTATATCTCCTTGACATAAATGTGATATTTTTATTGTGATGCACACATTAATATTGCAACGAAATTATTACATGTGGATGTATTTTGATTATGTTCCTCTGTATCTTTTTCTAATAAAGAAATGTACATACACATATTACTTGATTGTAGTTTTCTTATTTTTATTCCTGATGTCAGTTTGAAGAGGAATTTATCTTATCAGCTATTTGCTTCTTATCTTACTGAACCAGCTGTTGATAAATGTCTTATCATCTACGATTGAGATCATCCTATATTTTATTCCGAGTTTGACAGCTGCTTCCTAACTATGATCTTTTTCAGAATTTCGATGGAAAATTCATTTATTCTCCTTTGTGTTCATTCTTTGATAATGGTGACTGTGGATGGTAAATATTTTATCTTTGTGGTGCTAATTTCAATAACTCTGTGACACCTCAAAGTAATTGTTTACATTGTTCATGGCTTAATGTCAGCAGTAATTTTAAAAATAAGATTTGGATAATAATATAAATCTAAAAGAAGTTCAAATAAGGTGATTGTGAAGGATGAAATTTTACTTTATCCATTGCTGCAGGTCTCACATGCTATTCTTGTACAATGTCTGCTGATGAAGCAGACAGACGTTGCCTAAATGATCCTGCTGCAGTTATTACGTCACCACCAACAGTGAAATGCTCAAAGAAGTTCTGCTTTGTGGAAAGGAATGAGTACCTGGATCCAAAAGGTATGAGTGTTCTTCATTAAAATTCTAGAGAACTCTCTTGACTTGTGTGCACATAGTGACCTTATTACATACAGTGGCTTATCTTAAGATGGCATTGTCTGACTTTTTTTTACAGTGAAAGAATAATTTAAATTGCATTGGATTTCAAGAGGTAATCCAAGAGATATGTCTCAGAAAAACTAATGTCATTTGAATCATTCATGTGATGAAAAATGACTCTTAAAAATACTTCCTGGAAACAATATTTCATATTTTTATCCCTAGAATTTATAAAAACTATCCTTTAATAGAAAACAATAACATAAATATGTCATTTCAGGACATCACTGAATAATAGCAATTGGCTACGTAATAGTTTTTTTAGGAAGAAAGGATTGTGTATTACTAAGAGCCACAGCTACAAGTGTATCTTCTTCTTCTGCCTTACTGGGTTTAGGCAAGTAGCCTGTTCTGGCTTCACCATCATGTTCTTAGTCTCCCAACACTTCTTCATCCTGAAGGCTCATAATCCAAAGCTTTTTTTGGGATTTTTTCTGTAAACATACTCCACATGTTCTCTCCTCCTCTCTCTATATTGTGTTGCTATTTCTATCATTGGTCATACTTCCATTTCTGGTCTGATCCTAATTGCTGATATGATCCAACCATGCACAACCTTATACAGGCTTAAGGAACCTCTTTTCTGGTTGTTTCTAGTCTTTTTTTCTTGTTGCCAAAGTTCCTGTTCCATATAGCATGGCAGAGAGATGAATTATTTAAAAAAATTTTGAATTGATTTCATACTTTTTCCTTTCAACATTCTTCTGTCCCCACAAAGACTGATTTATTATTATTAGACCTTGATTTATTCTTTATTTTATTAGATGTCTTTGTTCGTGGTGAGGGAATGATGGCTACATTAAATAGTTACATGTACAAGATTTGGGAAACTATGAAGAAGAACTGAATGGCATGCATAAAATTTCATTATCAATCTGGGATTATATACTATATAATCGATTAACATAATACAGTAGAATCTCGATTTTATATAGTCCGATTTTACGGACAATTTGATTTTATGCAAGTGATGAAGTGGTCCCGACCGTCCCTCTATGTATTCTTAAGGAGTTATTATTTGATACTACCTAAATTCGATATAACAATTTTACGAATCACCTTTTTGGTCCCCGGCGGAAGTAGTCTTTCGTATTTATGAAACAAAACCACAGAACTTAATGACATTGCAAAAAATCTGGATTATTTGCGTCGATTTTAATGGCAGTCATCGATTAAAGTACAGTAGAAGTCTGCTATTGTGAGTATGGCTTATGACGCAAGTATCGCTATAGCGAGTGACCATTTTGCGTTGGTTGTTCCACGTGTTAAAACATAGGGAGTTCCGCCGCTTATTACGAATGGTCATATACTATCACTATAGTAAGTTGATTTTGGCGTGAGTGTTGTACGGGTAGCACAACTCGCAGGATGCAAACACTCATTACATTAACATGCTTCACGAATCTAAATTGTAAGGAAGGCTTTACGATAGACTTTGTCGTGATTTTACGTGAGGAGACTGATTTTATGCCACAGACTTGAGAGACTTTGTGGTGATTTTACATGAAGAGACTGATTTTATGCCACAGACTTTCCAGGGGAATGACTGAACAACTTATCTTGGAATCTGTGCTCCAGTCTGTCATTTCCTGGTGATACTTCGTCCTATAGCTGATCGATCGGAATAAAAGGACATATGGAGCGGTGAGCTGGACTTTTAGACAATACAGGAAAAGCCCAATTGTCTGAGTTGGCCTAAGCAGGACGGCCAATCTCTCAACCCTCTTATTTATGGAATCGTAATTGCTAACTGCAGACCTTATCTATGATTAGTCACGAAACATAGCCAAAGATAATAAAGCGATGCATGAGGTGCATTAGTTAAGAGTGCATGACTTTTGGTGACAATATTTTAAAATCTGTTTAATGAAATGATCTATTTTCAATACATTTGCAGATGAATTGATACAACTACTTCATGGTTCATTTTCACCCACTTTTGGTGCCGTTATAAATGCTGAATGACGTTATAAATGTGAATTTAAATGACAGTCTGCCATAATGAGTGTGCATTAGAACGAGAGATTTTTCTTAATTTATCAGCTCTCATTATAGCGGACTTCTACTGTACTTCGTTAGATTGACTTTTCTTTTGTAAAAAGGATGTTTGTCAATGCGAGGTATTCACAATTCATTCTTTTGTTATAGGTAATCTTTCATTAGGTGGAGGTATGTTATGTTGCTGTATTCTAAAACTATCTGGCCCAGATAGAATATTTTGCCATTATGATCTATCTTAGGCTAATTAGGTATTGTGATATTTCTTTGCTAGTATATTATGTAAGGTGTGGTAATTTAGAGACATTTCTTACTTCAGTTTTTCGCAAGGAATACAGAATGATTTGGTGCTTTCCCGGCTTATTAGCTGAGTGAAGTCCTCTCCCTTTATTATACACAATTTTAAGAAAAAGTACTTCATTACTGAAGCTATTAACTATGAAAAAATTTAATTGAACCTTCTCTTTTGCAAAAGTACAAGATGCAATAAAAAATTACAATGAATATTATACATTATATGAACCAGAAGTATTAGACTGACAAATTTCAACTCATAATTTTGATTTTTGGTGATTAAGGGAGATAGTTTCAGGCTTAACTATGTGGAATTCTTTCATCCTAAGATACCCAAAGAAAATTCACGGAATTCCGACAAATAAAATAATTATTCACATGACCCAGGTTTCGCCATGGCATGGTACCATTAGGTGGCTATGACGCTGTGCCATGGTGAAACCCGGGTCAACCCGACTCTCGTTATTACGAAGTTCACGGGACCAAAAAATCGGTGGTTCATAATAACGTTGTTTGTAACAACATAGTTGTTATATAAATATCGCAAAAAATATCCATTTGCTCTATTTTAGCCTATTTAATCTTTTTTGTGATACAACCATCCTGTGAAATTATATCAGACAGTAAATCACCAAGTTATATGCTTAAATATGAAATAAAACAGTCAAATTTGTTTTTCGTAAATCATACATGACACTATTTTTTGTAGTAATTGTCGCAATCCGGGAAATTCAGCTGGGAGATTAATTCCTCCGAAAAACTGCTCGGCTGCTTGTACAATTACTATGCTGCAAAATTAATACAGTAGAATTCCGAATTTAATGAAATTTCAGGTGTAACTTTATGGAACTTGCTCAGCATATTGGAGTAAGAGAAACACTTGGTAATTCCACACAAATTCAGTTTAAATTAAATTTGTGTGGAATTACCAAGTGTTTCTCTTACTCCAATATCCGAATTTAATTATATCGATGTTATGGAGACTTTTATTTCTCGCAAGTTAGTGAGTGGCGGGATCCCACCCGATTCCTTAAGCGATATGGAATTATTATTTCACGTAATAAGAAATCCAACTTTGGATTCGCTTAACATAATTGGGATTAATGATTACATTTAACAGAGACAGGTTTTGTTAGCTTTTCAATTAATTTTTTATTATTTTAATTGGCGTAATGTTTAACTTCTAATCGGTAACACTTTTGCAAATGATTAAATTATTCATTTCGTGCGATCCTTATATTTCACTTTGAATTTACCAATTTTAAACGGAACTTTATCTTTACTGATTACAAAGTTCTTGTACGAGGGTGGTCTGTAAAGTTTCAGACCTCAATGTGAAGATGGCAGTAAGCGTAAATTAAAGCTACTGAATTTCGTTGTTCATCTGTTGACAGTTACTCACCAAAGTTTCAGCCATTTTGACATGCAGTTGTTATGGAACAGTCGTTTGAGTGAGTTGATGTGTTTTTGTGAAAATGGACAAAATCGAGTATTGAGCTGTTATTAAATATTTGTTTTTGAAAGGTAATACCCCTACGCATGGATTCTGTGTATGGGGACTCTGCACCATCATTTACCACAGTGAAATCTGGGGAGTTGAATTTAAACATGGCTGTAAGAGCTTGGGAGATGATGAATGTTTGGGACATCCAAAATCTGCAACTACCGACGAAAAAATCACCAAGTTCACCATATGGTGCTAGACAACCGCCAAATTAAAGTGAGAGAGCAGAGGTTATGAACATGTCAAAAGAAAGTGTTTGTCACATAGTAAATCAACATTTAGACATGAGAAAGCTGTCTGTGCGTTGGGTGCCGCATTTGCTCACGCTCGCGCTTCGGCTGGGAAAGTGATGGCGACTGTTTTTTGGGATAGTCATATAGTTATTTTAATCAATCATCTTCAAAAAGGAAAAACCATTACAGGAGGATATTATGCATCAACTTGACAAGCTGAAGGCACAACTTGCGGAAAAACGCCCACATTTGCAGAAAAAGAAAATCTTGTTTCACCAAGACAATGCACCATCTCACACCTCAGTGGTTGCCATGGCGAAATTCCACGAATTATGGTTTGAACTTCTTGACCATTCACCTTACTCACCATATCTAGCCCCAAGTGACTTCTTTTTGTTCCCTTATCTAAAAATTGCGCTCGGAGGACAGATTTTCATCAAATGAAGAGGCAATCACCTTCGTGAACAATTATTTTGCAGAGAAAAATTCAGAGTACTTTTTGGCCAGGTTACAGAGATGGAAGCATCACTGGGAGAAGTGTGGAGAGTTACAAGGAGACTCTGTTGAAAAAAAAAATTTCAGAAAAATCTCTTGTACCTTTGTTGGGTCGGAAACTTTTCAGGCCACCCTCTTATGATGGGATGTTGGTTCTTCTCCTCTCGTGTACCAGGCTATGTTAACCCCTAAGCTGCAGCAGCTTTGTTCTTTTGTGATGTCTCTGTGAAGGAGAAAAGCAACCACAGCACTCTTCCCTTCTAGTGCCGGCAAAGGTTTAGTATGTAGCGGATCCAGGCTGGCCCTTGTTGACCACCTGGCCCAGTTCCCACCAAGGGGGTTAGTGGATATACTATAGTCAAACATTTCATGCATATATATATATCCAAAAAGAAACTCCATATTTATTTCCCTTGATAATTTCCAATTATTTTTATAGCAAACAGTATGTAAATACTTTGATTTATTACCTGCATTCTACCAAAACTCTGAGACAACTAATGGAAATGACGAGGGTGGATCAGAAGAGAATTTCCCAAATATTTTGGCCAATGGAATACAATCGTGAAACTCACCCAAGGATGTTGAACCATCATAAATGGCACTTGGAAATGGGAGCCCTATTCCGGAACAACAAGAAAGTGTGACAGTTTGGACCTTTTTAAAAAGTTTGGGCCATATAAATTGAAAAAAGTCTAAGGAGGATACGAAGGCAGCGGTTATACATATGTGTTCTCCGGAGTCGCGTGCCAAAATGTGGATATATGTATTCCACAGCCTAGGGGCCTTCCACATCGCAGTACTGAGGCCGATTCCGTGAAATTCACTCTCACCCTCAGCTGTGGCAGTTGATGCCAAAGCAATCATTTTGATCTTCTGATTTTGATCATATTTTTACCATCCATACCTTCCTGTGAAACTGCTGTCTTCCACCAGAGGTTGCGTTTATCGAATTTGCAAGTGCTGGTCCCGAAATGTGGTGTAATTTCAAGCCGAGAAAATTTTAGCTAACTCCAAGCCTCGAACCCATGACCCTCAGCTCCGTAGTCTAGAATACTACCCCTGGTCTACATCCAACCAATATATGCAGCCAAATGCATTTATATGCCCACTAACTCACACCAGCGTACACCTTTAACATAAATAAGCACACATATATGTATAGAGGACATAATCCAAGGTATTTGTGATGTCATGAGTAGCTCTACTATGGCATAAGAAGTACTTTGAGTCATGTCCTCTATATAAGTATGTTTGCTTTGAAACATTGTATTTAACAAATTGTCCTAATAGTATAGCTCAGATATTTTTTAAGTGACAATATTTGCATTTCCAGAAATTCATGAGTTGGGTGGCAGACTCTTCTTTACAGAATGAAATATAGCAATTTGGCAATTCATCATAAGACCAGAATGTTTATTAAATTGCTAATCATTAACAGTTTTTGTTGTATTTTCAAGGGTATTTTTGACAAAAGTTTCATTGTATAGTATTCATATGGAAGCTATATTATTATGAAGGATTTTCTTTCATCAAAATGAAATGTCTGCACCTCTTTTTAAAATTTTCAATAGATGCAGCATACTTTTGAAAGTTACTGAAACAATGTTACAGAAAGAAAGTTACAAAAGTGTTTTTTTTTTAGAATGAGGTGCACAAACTGAAAGCTTAAAAAAATAATGTTAGTGAAGCGACTGAAGGAACTATATAGCAGGAAAGCTAGAAACTCCTATATTCTATATTATCAGTCATAACTATGTGGAAATCCATTTCTGAGAAAAGGAATAACATACTCCATATTTTTCCACTTGATTGATTGATGAAATCAAGTGGAAAAATATGGAGTACGTTATTCCTTACCTAGAAACTCCTGTTGTAACTCACTCATATTATTTGTATTTTTCATAATATCCAGAAAACAATTGTTTCATCACGTGCAAGTTGTGTATTGGCATGCCAGTTATTTGATATGCTTATGATCCATGTCTGTTTCCTTATAGCTCAACCAGTGATGAATTATTTTCATTGAATCCATCTCATCAGAAGGCAAACTACGTCCTAGAAGCCGCTTGTCATGTGAGCCGTGCACTCCAGAGTGAAGCCAACAACGAATATGATGTCGCCTTTGCGTCCTATAAAGCTGGAATTGCCACTCTCCTCACCGGAGTCCAAGGTGCGTTCAAGATGCTTCAAAAGTTTCCAAGTTTCTCAGTCTTTAAGCTTCAGTTTCACTTCTGCACTTTCAGAATACTTGTAAAAATACGTTGTTTAAAATCATTAATTCCTCAGCTGCAGCAACCTCGTTCTTTCACGACAGCTGCGTGCAGGAGAAAAGTACCCACAGCGTTCTTCCCTCCTGGTGGTGGCAAATATTTAATGAGTAGCAGACCTGGGACAACCCTTGTTGAACATGTTACTCATTTCCCTCCGAGGGGGTAGTGGAAATACATATGATTGACCATAGTTAAAATATTCTTGCAAAAATACATCCATAAGAACACCGTATTTACTTTCCTTGATTTTCTGATTAATTTGATACCAAGCAGTATGTAATTACTTTGATTTATAACCAGCAGGTCAGAGGAGAAATTCCCAAGACTCGGCAGATTTAATGCATTTGTCAAACTCGCCCGAGGGTCATGAATGACATGAAAGGGGTGACTTATTTCGAAACAATAAGAAAATGTGACCATTTGAACCTTTTTAGAAAGATCAGGTCATAAAATTTGGAAAGAGGGTCTAGGGAGAGTACGAAGATAGCGGTCATACGTATATAAACATATTCTCTGCAGTCGTAGAAATACATATTCCACAGCCTAGGGGTTAATTTGGAATTCATTGGTTTCAGGGCTTTGGCTGTGACTCTTACAAACAGATTATTCCTACTAAAAAACAAAAGGAGTAAGAACCGTAGTGGGTAATCCCTAAAAAATGCTCTTGCTGAATCCTATTTAAAGAGCAGGGGCTGCTCACAAGGCCATATGTGTGTGTGTTTCTGTGTCTTCTATTTATAATAATTGTGTGTATTAATTATCATGAATTTATATAAAATTAAATATAAACAGTAATAAGAATGACACTCGACAAGATCACGATCTTTTGAGCACATTGCCCTCTACAAAAAAAGTCTGACTTCAAGAAGACCTATATTAATAATTATAACAATAGAATAAAAACAATAGAACCTATATTCGATATTTGCAGGCTCAACTATGTGGAAATTCATGTTCCATGAAATGATAAAAACACTGTTCTATCCCACATATTTTATTTAGTACAACTAGTTTCAAGGCATAGGCCTC